>QQXO01000150.1:0-56433 GCA_003709845.1 Chaetothyriales sp. CBS 134916 | reverse complement strand
AGAGCGATAGAAAATGCTTATAACGGGAAGGCTTGGCGGTCTTGGCGGCTGCAGATCACGTGTGATCACGTGCAATTATCTTGTGTTGTTGACAGAAAGTAATGAAGTAGAGTGTATGCTGAAAGAGAGTAATAGGACTAACAATGATAAAATGCAGAGTGATGATAAGAGGAGACTGTAGTAGAGTCACATAAATGTCAACTGAATGTCGTTTGAATATTAATCAATTAAAAGTCCATCTCCAGGCTCTCCCTACAGATGAACAAAGCCTGTATTTCTATACAGCTTGCATGCCATTGGCCTTGGTTGATAAATTTGACAGACCATCGCGGTATTTCCCAAATAAGCCAGTTCTCATTTGGTATTACTGTATTCCACTTAACCCGATGACAAAGACGATGGGATTAGTGGGCCCTGGCCGTGGGTGTTTGAGGCGGTAAGGGGGAGGAAGGACGAGAATGATGCTGATGCTGGTAGGGGCAGTAGTGACAGTAGGGTTCATCGTTATATCGCTGTTAGATGGGAATGATAATAGTGATAGATACTTGATGAATGTGTCATTTTGTATGAGTATCTATGGTCGCTATGCTTCGAGTACTTACACCGCCGCTCTTACTGGCAGTAGTTGGCCGGGAAGGAGCCCTTGACGCCGCGCAGCTCTCCCTGCCACCAGTCGTCCTTGCGTTCGGTGCTCTTGAGCACTTTGATTCTGTCGCCCTCGCGAAAGACCAAATCACCCTCGCCCTGGCCGCCAAAGTCATACAGGGCGGTGACAAAGGCCAAGGGCGACTGCTGGGAAGGAGTCCTTGGCGGCGGCGGTGGCGGCGGCTTCTTCTTGACGGCAATTGCTGGGGACAGGGTCGACGAGGAGATCTTATGGTTGGACGTTGCTGAGGCCTGGCGGCCGCGGGCCGAGAAGTAGTCTGTGTTGGGTACCGAGGCGGCCGAGGAGGAAAGCGGGGTGGTTGAAGGGGTCGCGTAGACGGTTGAGGCCGCCGATTCGCTCTGGTATGAGGAGAGCTGTTGAGGCACAGCCGTGGACAATAGTGCTGGGGAGAGCTTGGGCTTCGAGCCCATGTCGAAATTGGGAGACGGCGGCAACGCGCGTGCTGGTGACACCGAATGGCCACGCAGTGAGACAGCCGAGGGCGTGCGTGTGCGGACGCCGTTGAGATGGCTAGTCTCCCGCTCGGGCTGCAGGTGCATGGGTGCGCGAACGGCCTTGCCGTTGATGAGCAGAGGCAGGGACTCGACCTCTGACTGCAGCGGCAGGAAGACGTCGGACCAGGTGCGGATGACTTCATCCATGGGCGGCGACGGGTTGGGGAAGGATTCGTGGGTGCAGTAGTTGAGCATGGCGGTATAGAAGTCGCCCAGCAGGCTATTCTGGATCTGGATCTGGGCCGCCAGCAGATGGGGCTGCAGTGAGAAGACGGCAATGAGCAGGGGCGGCAAAGCCTGGCGCAGGTGCTCGTCGGCGGCGTTGTAGGCCTCGGTGGCCACGGCGAGGTCGGCCTGGGCCTTGGCCAGCGCCGACCGGTCGCGGTCCGAGGGCTTGGTCTTCTTGGTGGCCGCGTCGACGCGGGACTGGTAGCGTTCATAGTCGAGCTTCTTGTCCTCGCGCTTCTTGATCGTCTTCCTCATCGCCTGCAGGTTGTCCCTGGCCAGTTGGGCCGGGTGGACGATGTGGGAGTCGACCTGGGCCAGGTCGGCCGTCAGGTCGGCCTGGAGCTCTTCACAGTCGCCCTTGAGCCGGGCAGTCCTTGCCAGGATGTGGTCGGCCGTGTCCACAGCTATGTGGCCACGGTAGTTAGTGCTGGCTCCGACAATCGGTTTGTAGAGCGTGTCGAACTCGATCAACATGCGGTGCTGGTGCGTGAGAAGCGAGACCCAGGCTTCCCGCCATGCCCGTGAGGACTCGATGATCTGGCTATGGTCAGTGAAGGCGGTGGTCGTAGCAACTGCAGCGGCCGTGGTAGGGGTGGTAAGGGGGGTAACGAAGGGGTAACGAAGGGGTAACGAAGGGGGAACGAAGGGGGTAACGAAGGGGGTACGAAGGGGGTACGAAGGGGGGACGAAGAGGGTAAGAAGGGGGTAGAAAGTGATCCAGGCTGGTAGGGTAAAGGGACACAGGGAGGCAGTACTCGAGCCAAGAGCTGGTCAGCATCCTCAAAGTCCTTCAGCAAGACCGACACTTGGGTCTCGTCGGCGCTCCGCCTCATATATTTGCCAAGGCGACGTTGGACACTGTGCATTGTCGCTCTCACGCCACCTGGCGATGCTTTAGTGATGCTGCAGTTGTTCAGGGCTCTTCAGCCGGGCCAGCATGATCAGCAGCCAGCCGGGCGAGGCGTTGGTGAAGACGGAGGTCGATCAGGCGACGAGAAGCTGAGTGCTGGCCGGCGCTTTGTTCGGTACGGTACTACATAATTACCGGTACGGTACCGACAAGAGGCCCATCCCACCGGCGAGGCCTTTCCCCACGTGCCATATGCCTAAGGGCCAAATGCCCAATCCAAGCCCCTGTTTGCCACCGGACGCGCGTCTCCGGACGGGAGCTAATACCGTAACAGACCACTGGTTGAGTCTTATATTAGCCAAAAGCAGCCAATAACAGTTAGGCAGTGTCATAGCTATGCGGCCTGTCAACACGTATTATTATTACAAGTTGGCCATGACAATGTCGACACCAGTGCTCAAGTACGGGTACACATAAACTCGACTGCACCGTCATGCCCGTGCCCGCGTCCACACTGGCCACCACCGCGGCCGACACCGCGGCCGTGCTCGAGTTCCGCTGCCTCTTCTCGCGTGACGGTCACAAGAAGCGCAAGACCTTCCATGATGGCACGCTAAAGTTCCACGCCTTCAACGCCCGCGTCATGGTCTATGACCTGGACCGCCACTACGTCGGCGATCTGCACTATCGCCACGACGACGACTTCGACGAGGGTCTGGAGCTCCGCCTCGACAGCGGCGTCGTGGTCCAGGTCCAGGACCGGCTTGGCCAGACATTGACCCCGCTCGACCAGGTGCTCGGCGGCAGGCGCAACAAAGCGACGCCTGCTGCTGCCAACTCCACCTCCACCACTACCACTACCACCACTACCACCACTACCACCACCAGGCAGCCGCTACGGCCAAACCCCGCCGTGTCCCAGCAGCGGCCTCGCTCGCTGAAGGATGTCTTGGCAGCCTCTCAGCGCGCGACCTGCTGTCCCCGGGTACCCGTTCTGACGCCTGGCAGGCAGAAAGCACCGCGCGACCTGCCGCCCGCGCGTAAGAGACACAAGCCCACTATCTCCACTACCTCCACTATCTCCACAATCGCCACAATCGCCACAGTCGCCACAGTCGCCACAGTCGCCAAGGACACCACCGCGCTGCCCTTCCAGGCCGTCGTCGAGCTGTCCTCCGACGACGAGCCGCCGCAGCCCAGCAAACTCCCAAAGCAGACGCCTCCCCGACCGCGTCCGCAACCTCAAGCAAAGCCGCCATTGGCCTGCCCCAAATTCCGCTTATGCCTACCCCCACAGAAGCCGCGTCCCAAATTGATGTACAGTGCCCTGTTAGCCCCGTCGAGACAGTCGCCGCCTCATTCGCGACCGCACTGTCGCCATTCACCAGCAGAACAGCCGTCTTCACCCCATTCACTAAATCCCCTGCCAGTGCCAGGCGTGCAAATCACCTTTTCAAGGAATCCACCCCTTCGTCGAGTTGCGTCCAAGGCCGATGCTTCATTCGTCAACCCTTCTTGTGCTCCTCCTACCTTGGTGAAAACGACATCCGCCTCGGCACTTGTCTCTAGCCGCGAATCACCAGCACAAGAAAGCAGTGGGCCCTGGACATCTCAGGAAGCTTTTCTACTCTTCGACTGGTGGCCGGCTGGCAAGAACATGCCCGATTATGGTGCCCGGACATGGGATGATGTGAAACTAAATAGCCTATGAATAATACATATCGATACCATCACCTCCACCACCACCACCACCTCCTCCTCCTCCTTCTCCTTCTCCTCCTCCTGCTCCTCCTCCTCCTCTTTCTCATCCTCCTCCTCCTCCTCCTTCTCCTCCTTCTCCTCCTTCTCCTCCTTCTCCTCCTTCTCCTCCTTCTCCTCCTTCTCCTTCTCCTCCTTCTCCTCCTCCTCCTTCTCCTTCTCCTCCTCCTCCACCTTCTGTCCCTTTTTGTGCACTCTTTTACGCTTGAACGCTGGCTCAGATACAAAAATAGTAATCCAGATACTAACTCTTCAACTCGGCAAAAATATACGGGAAAATAACCACACATGCCTTCCAAAAGACACTGATGCCCTGTAATATGCTGACAGGCAGCCGCAGCAGTCCATTCTCCCAAAACAGCAGCCAGATACTCAGCAAGGCGACGGCGAAAAAGTGGTAGAATAGCACGACCGGCTGCCGGATGAGGCCACCAAGCAGGCCGATGGGCCCGTCGACGCAGATGCCGCCGAGCTGGAAGTAGGCGAAGCAGCCGCGCTGGAGGTGCGCCAGGTCCGCGTCGCCGGTGGCCGCGAAGAGCGCGTACAGGGCCTGCGCCAGGATGTTGATCACAGCCGCGTACTGCTTGCGCTGCCAGTGGAAGACTGCCAGCTGCTTGCGCACGAGCCGCGTGTCGGACAGGTCGGGCACACTCGATGGCGCCAGCAGCCGCGCCAGCAGCACGGCGTCGTTGAGCGCCACCGTCATCCCGCCGCCCGTTAGCGGATGCCGCATGTTGAGCGCGTCGCCTACCAGTACCAGTCCAGGCGTCGTGTTGCTTGTCGCCGGCAAGAACGAGTTGGGCATGCTGCGTAGATCTCCGCCCTCATTCTTCTCTAGTGCAGCCAGGAACGGGCCCTGCGTCTCCGGCGGCAGTGTCGGCAGCACCACCTTGTTCAGATGCGCCTTGACCCCGCCCGCCGCCACAGACGCCGTTGACGTCGCATCCGGTATGTCCACCAGCACACGCGTTTCATGTGTGCCGATCTGATAGAACAACACCGGCGCCTGCTCGCCCAGGCTTACTAGGCCGTGCTCCGCATACGGCAGCGCGCAGTCGACCAGCTCCAGGCCCCAGAATCTCGACTTGGCCACCGGCGCCTTCCGAGAGTAAGCTTTGCGGAATTTGCTGGCGTAGCCATCCGCCGCTATCGTCACGTCGCCAAAGAAGTAGTCGGCCTGCTTGGTCCGCTCCTTGCCCCCCGCCGTCAATGCTCGTACCCCCAGCACTTGGCCACTGCCACCAGAACCAGTAATGGCCGACATGGCCTCGGTCTCAAACACCGTCACATTGGCATGTGCTAACGCTCTCGCCCGTAGTTTGCTCACAAATCGGCCGTGGTGGAACGTCCGTCCTTCAGCCCGCATCCCCTGTCTGCCTTTGTTGTCCTTGTCCTTGTCCTTGTTGGCCGCTGCACAGGCTGATGCCGTCGTCGTCGGATAGGGAATGTGCACCAGCTGGTCATGCAGACGCACGCCGTAGCCCTTGACCTTGATCGCATCGATGTCTTCCACGCAATCACTCAGTCCCAGTTCTGCCAGCGCCTGTACACCGCCGGGTTGCAGCAGCTCGCCCACGATCCTGTCGGGCTCTTTGAGCGACTTTTCCAGCAAAATCACACTGCGGCCCTGCTCACCGAGAGCAACGGCCAGAGCTGACCCGAGCACTCCTGCCCCGACAATCACAACCTCAGCTTCGTGGTGATGTCGACGTCTTTGTCTCTCTTCCTGCATCCGCGCATCGCATCCCATCGCCGCGGCAATTTGCTCAAGGACAAGTCTCTTAGCAGACCCCAGCGGAAGATGTGATGATTGCAATGCCCAGTTTCACCGTCTGTCCACAATACGGTAATACAGATGCTGAAGCCGAACGAATTCTCTGGTCCATGGGATAATAATTTACTAGGCGCCGTGCCCCGATTGGTTGATGCAGACAACCACGCTAATGCAGGGTCCCGGTCGTCATCGGCCCTGAGTGGCGCCACTCCCACCTCAACCAGGCGACCAGGCAAACAGCCAAGAACGCCAACCAACTTCCAACCGGCACGGGAAAAGAATTCTCCTTCCAATCACGCCGTGTCCTAGTTGTGCGCTACTACTGCTCCGGTGCACTGAATCCATTTCAGTACAGAACCCACATCGCCTTGGCTACTTTAGTAATTAGTATGGCTGTCGATGCCTTCACCAAGACTGCGCCATGCTTTGGCCCTCTGGCTCAAATCCAGAGTGTTCCATTTTCGTCTTGACGTCTCAATGATGGTCTTTTTCTCTACCCGTAACAGTCATTGCAGTGAGCCCAATGCAGCCACAAACTCCTGGTTCCACCGATTCTGCAACAAGCCCTTCCAGCCGTTCGCCATTCCCTATGCATTTTCCCTTGATGAACTGTCGTCCCTCGACGTGGGCGTACACACGTGCATCAGTGCCTGCCGAACATGCATTTACCACACATGCATTTACCACACTCGCCAACCATGTCGAATGCGCTCGAGATGCAATCCTCAATCACCAAACACTGTGCCCATCTTCACCTCCAGGTCCATAGCCAAAAATAAATGAATAAATAGATTCAGTAACATTGATAATGTTGGAACACACCACCGCAAATCCATCGGCAATCCCGTCCACATCATCACGCGTGCTCGGGTCAAATTGGTAGCCTACTCTCTGCCTCCCAAGCTTTAGTCCCATCAGCCGCCTTTCCTTTCCCTTGCATTCAACGGGAGCAAATCCCCGCCGTCGACATTGACACTAGCGCCATTATTTGCCGATTTGATAGTCTTCGGCTTGGGCCGCCGCTTGGATTTGGGAACCTGCCATGAGCTCGCACTGGCCGTATCCAGGTCCGAACTCTGCCTCGTCTCACCATTGGCGCCATCGGCCTCGGCTGGCAGTGCGCGCACTGCCAGCCTGAGTCCAGTCGGGGACCCGTTCTCCTTGCCCAGACCAACTTTCGTCTGGCTTTCAAGCGAAGACGTGCCTTTTGCGCCTGAAATCGCTGTCTGGGCTTCTTGTACCGCAGGCAGTTGCCGACCGAGAGGATAGGGCAACAAGCTTGGTTTGCTACCCTCGTCAGTCTGAGTCGTGTCAATACGACCGTTGGCCATGGGTTCGGCGAGAATGGCCGGTGAAGGTTCGGCTGTGGATGCGTCGGGCCCTCCTGCATTTGGCTCAATCTCGTTCGCCTTGGGTTCGGGGAAGTAGTCCTCTGAGCCCGAAGGTGTGTCAAAGGCCAAATCCTCCGAAGTTGAGGCGCTGAAAGTCAGGGCATCATCCACCTCTGGTTTCGGATGAGGTGCGACCTGGTCCGGTGCCACAGCAGTTTGTGGAGGAGAAGCTCGGGTCGAGCGCTGTGGCGCCTCAACAGCCTTTATATTTACTGTGTCCGAACCACGACCATGTGGCTCGTGTCCCACCTCGACAGCTTGTCCATGGGCGGCCGTCTGTACATCCGGCTGCGGTAGTGTGGCGCCGCTCGACGACTCTCGGGATGATAGACCGGATGATCGTGGAGACAGGCCACCATTGAGGATGGCCAGTCCAACATGAGATGGAATCGGCGAGATGTTGGCGCTCTGCGGGCAGGGCTCTATCGAGGGTGATTGATTGATGTAGTAGCCAACATATTCGGCCGGCCGTCGGTTGAGCTCAAAGTACGACCGTCCAGCTAAGGCACCAGGGCTGACGAAACTGGCAGTGTCGTTAGTGTTTGAGGACAATGATGATCTCCGGCCGGATAGATAATCGCTCAGGTCGGCTCGTGACAGGCTAGAATTGGCCGTCATTGGTAGGTGTAGGGTGCGAGCGGGTTGAGACTGTGCTCGCAGCGACGGGCCGGCAGTTGATGCGGTGAGCGAGGTCCGGCGCGCAAATCGCCGTGTATCGGGGTATGCGGGTGAGAGATGAGGGGACGACGGGTTCGTTGACACACCATTGACAGGCAGTTCGCTGTGTAAGTAGGGCGAGGCGGCAAATCGGTGCTGATACAACGGCGCAGACATGGGCGGCCTGTTCATGACAGAAATAGATCCATTCAAGGGCAAGGCGAAAGTCTCGTCCTGCGTTGAATACAACGCACTCTGGCTGGGGTGATATGCACCCGCAGCCAGCAGCGCTCCTCTTTGCTGCTGCTGACTCAAGCGGGCGCGAAGCTCTTGTTCTTGAAGCTGCAAATATTGGTACTGCTGGAATAGCTGGTCATGGAGCAGGTGTTGTTGGTGTTGGGCCTGAAGTTGCAGCTCTTGAGTGGTCATCTGGAAAGGCAAGTTCCGCAAATAGGGCGGCTGTGCTCTGTTGGCGGGGTTGGAAGATCGCCGATTGTTTCCTGCGCTGCTGCGACCCAGGTGGGAATTGCGAGCACCCCGATTTGATGTCTTTCCAGTGCGAGGGGGGGCCGAAGGGGCCTGGGCGATGACCGGGCGCGATGTGGGTGGGATGAAATCGGCCGACGGTTTGGGCTCTTCGACGGCATATTCGTACTGTTCGCAGCACTGGTCTAGCTGCCCGTCAGCGAGCAAGGAGAAAGCGCGCCGAAGCTCCAGATGAATGCCGCGCATTGACGTGTCATCGGCTGTATTGGCAAGGTTTCGGGAGATGTTGAAGGGTTCTTCCACACATAATCGGTTGTCCTGCAAGCGGTGCCATGACTTTTCCGTCTTTGACAGCACAGATGCTCTCCTCACCGACACCACGCCCTGCTCGAAATCAAATTCGAAAGCATAGTAACGGAAGAATTGGAAGAGCAGTTGTCCGAGCGAGGCATGGTTTGCAGCGCCAAAATCTCGATAGGCGTCGGCATTTTTATCGAAGCTGACGTTGACACCACCAAGGATGTGTGGCTGTAGGGCGGGCTGGATCTGCAGAGACGGTAGAATCGGAGGCGTTCGTGTCTGGAGAAAATTGAGGGTTAAGCAAATCCAGGCGTAGGAACTTAGCGTTCCCCCGAGAGCTGTTCCACATTAGCAGCAGTCAAAGACAGAGAGCGGTCAAAGACAGAGAACCGTCAAAGACAGAGAGGTGACAAAGCATACCAGCATCGTTCAGAATACGCCTTTTGGCCCAGTACTTGATGATCATGGCCAGGGGCCGCACGCGAGGATCGATGTCGACGTAGCTTTTGACCATGGCGGTGTTTTCAAGGGCGATGGTGTTATTGACGTTCAAGTCGCAGGCCACCTGCAGCACGGGATCCCAGAGCTTGACGATGGGGACTTTGGCACTGGACACACAGACGACTCGCTCCATGCCATTCTTGGCCAGGAGGTCGGCTATGAAGCAGACACGGGCCATGTCGGCCGAGTCAGTGGTGACACAGACATCAATATCAGAATCGAGCGTGCCGAGGTTGTTTCCCGTCGAGCCAAAGACATTGACCTTGAGCGAGGCAGAGGGCCATCGGTCGTGTAGGATCTTTTCGAGTTTCTGCACGAATTTGGCCCGACGCTCCTCGCTCTCGGGCGTGGGAAGCAGCTTCTCGTACAACCGGGTGATGTCGTCTGACAGGCGTTGGTCCAACTCGGGGCTGAGTTGCTTCTGCAGCTGTGATCGGTCTGGGCCAAGCTTTTCGGTGCCCATTGAGTAGGGCATCCGCCGCCTCGCCTTGGCCATTCCTGTTTCATACTTGCAGCCCATCGGCACTTTTCGCAACGCTGTAGGGGTCTGGCTGAACTCGGGACGAGAAGAATGGGGATATCGGAGCCGATTTATGGAGGGTGATCGCTTGGGCAAGGAGCCGTTGAGCGGGCTTTTGGAGGGCGTGGCGGGCATGGAGCGCGACAGGGTCCGCCAGCGAGGCGAGGCGTCGGGGCTGTTTTGTCGCGACGACATGGACGGGGTGGCGGTGTGCATTCTGTGGTCTGAGGCCTGCGCAGTGGTCGAGGTCATGAGCAGTGGTTCAAAAGGGCCATCGCTTGTGGGGGAGCGACAAGGCATACGACTGCAAAGAGAGCGGACGTGCTCCGAGGCCTGGGGCCAGCTCGGCCGTTTGACGGTCAGCTAGGCAAACAGAGGATGTTGTTTGCCAGGTGAGCGTGAGAGCAGGAGCAAGGGCCGGTGTGGGCGGTGTGGGCGGTGTGGGCGGCGTGGGCGGCGTGGTCGGGCTCAGCGGCCACTGGATCGTCCCCCGGCTTTGGGCCGGATCTGTGTGGATGAAGGATGGGAAGGATGGGGACAAAAGACCGGGTGAGGAGGATAGGGTGTGGGTTTTCCACAGCTGCACAGTGAGCTTGAGAATGCAACCGCACGCCGTTGAGTCCCACTACGAGGCCGGCCCCCTGGGTAGTGAGGCGTAGGGCGGGATCGAAGACAATTTTTGAGGACCAGTCAATCCCTGCCGTAGGAAATAGGGCACAGCTCAGCACGCTGCAGGGCCCGGGCCGTGAGGGCCACACAGCTCGTGTCGGCCGCAGAGGGGAGCAGCGGTAGCACTTGCTAGGGGCGACGGACGCAGATGGCTTGTGCCGGATTAGGGAGGAGCTGGAGCAAGAGCGAGGAAAGAGCAAGGGGACGCGGCCGTGGCGGGAGGCGTGAATAGGAGAGGGCGGGGGATCATCAGCAAGGCAACAGGGCGTTAAGTTGGGATGGCACTGGAGCAGAGAGCGTGTGTGCCAATTTCAGTGGAAGTAATAGTGTAGCAGACTTGGCTGTCAGTGCGAGACAAGGCGTGGCCCTGCTGTCATGCTCGGGCTCGACTGCCCTGACAGGGTGCTTTCCACAGGCTCTTCCTGCCCCAGGCTGGCCGCACCAATAATAATGAGCCAGCGCCAGTGTCTCCGGGCCCTGCACTAGCCCACCAGAAATAGGAACAAGGCCGCTGCGCGATGACTCAGGCCAGAACTACGCGGTTGCGAAGCGCGCTGCGGCCAGCAACAAAGTCACTGTTGAATCTACTATGTACAGAAGGCTTCCTCTCCTTCTATAGGCCCCAGACTGCAATCCAGAGGCCTGGCTCGCTTCCATGCTGTTCGTCCTGCCAGAGAGGCTCTGGTGTGTTATGGTCCAGGGGTGCGTCGATTGCGGCCTCGAGGCCTTCCTCAGTGAGGAACTCTGGTGGCGATCAGCCAGTGACGTGCCTCGATTGCATCAATCGCGTGATCATTGAACCCAGTCCTCAAGCACAGTTTGTGCTTGAATCGAGCACCATCAAGACGTGACGCGCTCACAATCGTGCCCACAATCGTGCTCACAATCGTGCCCACAATCGTGCTCACAATCGTGCCCACAATCGTGCTCACAATCGTGCCCACACTCGTGCCCACACTCGTGTCCACACTCGTGTCCACGCCGATCACGCGCCTACACGCCCACACGGCCATCGCCAGGCACTGAAGTATGCTGAGCACGCCTGTAAAATGAGGCCGAATGGCAGCAGCCCAGCCAGGTGGCCTTGTTGCCCGTCTGTGAAGCAATCAATTTGCTGAAGTTAGGCGGCAGACGAACTTTAAGCACCGCTGCCGTCATGCGTCTGCCGCCAGGCAATGGGCCCGAGCCCAAAACTCTGGCCTGCCTGCCTGAGAACTACTGTGTTAACTGGTCAGTCAAAGGGAGACTGCTATTGAAAAGACTGGCCAACCGTCGCCGTCGTCCGAGAACCGGCTGCAGCCACCTGGTTCTCGTAGTGCGTATTAAGTCAATATTAATACAGAAAGTAATATTACTGGTGCGCACATGGGAGAGGCCCAGAGTTCCTGGACGGCCGGGTCCCAGACCGCGCCGAGCGCCCCGCGAGTGATCCCATCCCCTCGCTCCCGCAGTGGCTTGTAATTAGGCTGTGAGTTCTCCAGGTAATAATAATTAGGCTTGCTGCAGACCAGCGCTCTCTCTATTATGCTCTCCGCACCCCTCAACGACCTGGGATTTCCCTGGTAAGACGCAGACGATTCCTGACCCCTCTAGGTAACAACAACCGGCTAACTAATGTCGTAGCGTCCGCCCATCCCCACCCTCAACCCTCGGATGGCTGGTGTGCCCAGAGTGCCCAGAGTGCCCAGAGCGAAATTTCCGTCACTGTGCTTTGTCGAGATTCGAGAGGGGGTGGTGGTAATAGGCTCCTCTGGGTCATCGAGCTTGCGGATGGCGGCCAGGGCCCAATCTGCTGGGTGGGTGGGCTCCCGCTCGGCGAGAGAGCCCTTGCTGGCCACGCTACAAGCGAGCTAGCTGGGGCCGAATCTCCTGCGAGTCACGCCGTCCGTGGGCCTGTCATCCCACTTAAGTTAAACGTAACGGCGGGTCGATCCTGTCGGGTTTGTCGAGCCTGTTGCGCGCTGTCGCTCTGGTCCAAACTTCCACCTGCAAATCTTTTTGCGCCGTTTTTTCTCACTCGTCTCCTCGAGGCGAAGCTTTTCGCTCCTGTTCTTCGCCTTCCCTTCCCTTCCTTTGCCCTTGCCCCGTTGTTCCTTGGCCTCCTTGACCACCTGCAGGCCCGTCACCCTGCTCCTTCTGCCCTTCGGCCAGACCCACGGCTTCCTCCGCAAGCACACTCCTGTCCAGGTAAGCGCACTCCCCGCAGCCGGCACCAGCCTATGGGCTCGGAGCAAATGGAAAAAGTTGGGTGCGAGCCCCATCTGGTCATCGATTGGTGCGTTGTGCCGATCAGCCAGAAAAGTCGACCGAACGCTGGGCTCGCACCATGCATTACCACCCTCTCCTCTCGCTGCTCTGCACCTGCTGCAGCCCATTGACCTGTTGTGCTGCCATCACCGCCATTGCCATCCTCGTCATCCTCGCCATCCCCACCATCATCATTGCACGCCGTGCTAACCCCCACCCAGCCCAGCCATAGCTGCTTACATTTCCTGCCGACGGCCGCTGCGCTCCCACCCTCATTTTTCCGCCCCGACCTCCGCCGCCCCTGTCTCGTACAAACAATAGGCCTTGTCCCCGATGGCCTTGTACGAACCGCAAGGATGGCAGGCGCCGGCCAGGCAACCGTCGTGGGAGCAGCCGCCGCCGCCGTCTCGGTCCGGTATGGCCTCTGTCCCGTGCCGGTAGCAAGACAGCACAGCTTAGACCTCGCAGGCGCAAGTTCCTCCTCCCAGCGAGACGATGGCCTTGCCTTTTCCACCCAATTTGACGGTATGATGCACCCACCACGCCCATGGTCGGCGACGCTGGACTAGGCTGACCCGCAGCCCAGAGGTCGACCGAGCCATGGATAATCTCGTCAAGAGTGGCAAGTTCTACCTACCTGGACCACGCCGCGAGTCAGTGCCGGTGGTGATGAGTCCCAGTAGGCCGTTTGTTGACTACGGTGTGCCCACACCCTGCACTGGCGCTTGGCGCTTGGCGCTGAGCACGCACACTAACCCGCCACAGGCCACCGCAGCCACGGCTCTCGTCATTCAGTGAGCGATTTTGATCCCTCGCGCTCTAATCCAGCTGCCAACCTTCAGAACTTTTACGCTTCCCAACGCTATCAGGGTGCTCGTCAGAACGAGCCCGACCAGATGGCACAGGCCAAGAGAAGGATGGCACAGCAACGCGAACGCGACCTCAGGAACTACCATCAAGAGCAGCAGTACAACCGAAGTGAGCCCATCCACCATCGTGCCTCTGATGGCCCTTAGTGACATCCACAGGCCTTCTCGCCGAGATGGCGTCCAACAAGTCCGATCGGTCCATGAGCCCAAGCACGCTCAGCGAGGAGGGCCGCCGCGAATTGATTGCTCGGCAGCACCGCGCCCTGTACGGCAACGACGGCTCCCCATTCCTACCCCAGTCGGGCTTCTCTGAGGACCAGCAGCCCGCTTCGGCCAAGGCGGCCGGGCCTCGAGGCCAATCACCCCGCGGAATCGACCGCTTTGGCATCTCAGGCCAGCAGGCCGATGCAACTAGCCAGGCTGTCGACAATGCTTCCTCTCCCGCCGGCCCCAACTCTGCCGGTTTCAACAAAGTCCCGACTCCGCCCAACCCGGACGATGCCAACCACTCTCGCCAGATGTCCAAGTCGACTGCCGCTCCCATAGCCGGCGGAATTGGTCCAATCGGGAGCAGACCAACAACACAGGCCGCGCCCGCCCAGAGCTTAAACAAGGCAACCACCTCTCCCTTACCCTCCTCCATCTCTTACGGCTTTGCCTCGGCCCAGCCAGACCAAGCCAATGAACGCTCAAACTCGGCCAATTCGAATACTAATGGCCAGAAAGAAAATGGGGCTAACGCGGCCATCGGTACATGGGGCACCGGAAGCGGTGTGTGGGGTTCTAATAAGATCGGTGCAACATCAGTCTGGGGATGATACGATTTATGAATCACGAATTCACTCTTCCTCCTTTGTATGCATGGAGATTGTGCTGGCTCGCGCAGCATTGACTCGCTCTACTGGGCTTCATAATATCATCCATTCAAGCCGGAAGCATCAGCGTGCGTGCACACTCGCATAGCGTTGTATGGTGTTGGAGGTAGGTGGGTATTGACGTCCTTCTACTTTTGCCTCTGTTTTTGGGTCGGTGCGGAATCGAGGGTTGTGAACTGGCTGTGGACTGGCTGTGGACTGGCTGTGGACTTTGCGAGCCTCTCCACTGGGCTAGGCGGGTTGGCCGCCTGTGCGGCGGCAGAAAAAAAATATACGGGCCAGACCTTTAATTGCAAGTATCAGCATTGGTTGGCATTGCGTTTGTTGGGTGAATTTTCGCACTATTGCTCTCTTTTCTCTCACGATCTGTTTCTGGTATACGGTTGCGGTCTAGGATTGGGTACTGCTGGCTTTGGCTTCTCTGCGGTGTTTATGGATCGACGGATCCTTTGCCTCGCTTGGTTTACCGGGGCATAATACATGCATGCATGCATGTTGATGGTCATGCATGTGACACTGGACGATGGCTAGCGGAAAGACCGGTAGCAACGGTAGAAAACTATACCTTGGACATGCTACGTCTTCTATTCTGTCACGGGCACCTGTCGTGACACGTGCTTGTTTAGCTTGGCAGCCGCCTACTTAACAGCTCATCCGCCGCTGGTAGCTTTCATCACCAATCAGCTCACTCTCTAGTCTCACTTTTCCTGTCATTGTCTGGTCTCGACCATACATATTTGCGCCGTTAGGCTAACAAGGCAACCATTTCGCGTGCTCCTGTCGGAGTGACGCAACTTGACGCCTCTTTTTTCCGACCCAACACTCTTGGCATTTTTTCTCCCCCATTTGTTCTCATCCATTCGTCTCCCAGGCTTGCCTAGTATTTGAAGCTTAGAATCCGGATTCGTCTTAGAATGATCATTCGGGGGGAAGTACTTGGTTCCTACCTCCCCCTCTTCGCCCCTCCACACTACCTAACCACCCAACACTGGTCAGGATGATGAACGGCTCTACACCAGCGCCACCACCGCCGTCATCTCTACCCCCTCAGTCCACCATCATCCTCTATGGCACCGAGACCGGCACTGCACAAGATCTCGCCTCAGAAATTGCTCGATGTCTCGAATGCCAGCACTTTACACTAGTCGATGTCCTTCCCCTAGACTCTGTCTCTTTCGACTTGCTCTCCAAGTATGCATTGACCGTCTTTGTCCTCGCCACCACCGGCCAAGGCGAATTCCCCTCCAATGCCCGCAAGTTCTGGACTAGTCTGCTGCGTAAGAGACTCGGCCCCACTACCCTTCAAGGTGTGCGATTTGCCCTTGTTGGCTTAGGAAGTTCCTCCTATCTAAGGTTCAACTGGGCGGCCAGGAAGCTGGCCAAAAGAGTGAAAATGCTCGGTGCCGAGGAAGTTGTGGAAGCGTGTGAGTGCGATGAGCTGGCAGATGGGAGTACTGAGCGCGCCTTTGAGGATTGGATTGGTCGGTTTAGAGATGAGGTCTTGCGGAGGTGGCCGCTGGCGGAGGAAGCAGGACACGTGGGCAGGAATGGCCATGACGGAGAGACAAGCAAGTGGATTCTGAAGCGAGCAGACGAGATAGACTCACTTCCCTCTCGCGAGTTCAATGGTCAAGTCCAACACGCTAATCCATCTTCCACCGACTCATTCGAAGCCAAGCTGGACTCCAATGTCCGCCTCACGCCGCCCACTCACTGGCAAGACGTGCGTTTCCTCCGTCTCTCTACCCCTGCATCCATCGACTATCAGCCCGGCGACTCTCTCGCCATACACCCCGAAAACATGCCCTCTGACGTTGACCACTTGCTCTCGCTGATGGAATGGCACTCCATCGCCGACACCCGACTCGTTCTCGTCCCCAACCCAGCCTACTGCAAGCCTCGCAGCCCAGTCTTTCATCTATCGTCCCCATTACCTGACATTAGCACTACGACTACGACTACTACCCTTCGACACCTCCTGACCTCGCACCTCGACATCACGGCTATCCCGCGCCGCAGCTTCTTCAGCCACCTCGCGCGCTTCACCACCAGCACCTTGCACAAAGACCGGCTCCTCGAGTTCACCAACCCGGAGTTCCTCGACGAGTACTATGACTACGCAACACGGCCGCGACGGAGCATCCTTGAAGTCCTACAGGAGTTTGACAGCGTCAAGCTCCCATGGTGCCAAGTGTGCAGCATCATTCCTGCGTTACGACCGCGCCAATTTTCCATATGTTCGGGAGGAAGCTTGAACCGCCGGCAACGGTGGAATAATACCCGTCATGGCAGCGATCATAATGACTGTGACAACAACAACAACAACAACAACAATGATGATGATGATGATGATGATGATAACCATAATGCCAGAGAGCCAACGCCAAAAGCAACAATCTTCGACCTCCTTATCGCAATAGTCAGATATCGCACCGTGCTCCGCAAAGTGCGCGAGGGCGTGTGTACGCGCTATCTGGCGCAGCTACCAGTTGGAAGCAAACTACGCAACGTCGAATGGAAACGTGACGGCCGCTTCGCCGGCGCCACTTCCTCTCCCAAAAACAACGACAGGATATCCCACGCCAAGCATTTATTTCTCATCGGCGCCGGCACGGGCATCGCCCCGCTGAGAAGCCTGATTCATGACAAGTTAGCTCTACCATCAGCATCAGCATCAGCAGCCGACGATCAACTACCGAAAATACTCCTCTTCTTCGGCGGCCGCAACAAGTCCGCAGACTACTTCTTCGCCTCCGAGTGGAAGCAATTGCAACTCGGATCCGCGCATGACGACCACCACGACCACCAAGGGGAGCACCAGCAGCACCAACACCAACACCAGCAGCAGTTGGTCGTATACACAGCCTTCTCTCGCGATCAAAAGACCAAGATTTACGTGCAGGATCGGCTTCGTGAGCATGCGGAGGAGCTTGGCGGCGTGCTACTGGAGGATCCGACGGCTGTGGTGATTGTCTGTGGGGCGTCGGGCCAGATGCCCAAGGCCGTGCGGCTGGCGTTGGGGGATGCGCTTAGAAGAGCGACAGCGAGGGGGAGAGCCCGTGGTGTAGAGCCAGAGCCAGAGCAAGAGCAAGGTATGACCGAGGCAGAAGCCGAGCAGTTCCTGGCGCGCATGGAGCGGGAGGGACGGTATAAGCAGGAGACGTGGTCGTAAAAGCAGGTGGAACGCACTAGCTGTACGTACTGTAGTACAGTGTCTACCTAGACATGCATTCATATAACTATCTCACTAGCGTCTAAAAGTAGTTCTGATTATAGGACTTCGTCTTCAGCAGTCCCTTCTCGCAGGTCGGATCAATGCAATCCATCTGCGAGACTGTGGAGGTTATGTACACTTACCCGTACCACCATAACAGTTTGCAATGCCACTTACACCCATTTGTGGTCCGAAGATACATATCAATACCAACACAGATCTCCCAATCCCGCCCCAGATGCTGCTCATTACTTACTTCTTCCGCTTTCCCATACAGGCTAACCACCACCCCCCTCCTTCTCCTCCTCCAGCTGTGGCTGCTACTCCTCCATCCCCCCTTCCTACTACTACTCTCCTCGCCTTTAACCCCAACGACGTGGACACTTTATTGGGTGAACTCGGCCTCCTCTTGTCCAGGACTCCATCCTCGTCCAGCTTCCAAATACTCAAATCACCCTTCTTCTCTTCCACCCATTTGTAATCTTCTTTGGCCCCTATCGACGGTTCCCCACTCGAAGATGGCTTTTCCAGCCACTGCCTCAACTCTGTCAGTGTCTGACCTGAGGCTTTGTTGGCTTGCATTTGCGCCCAGTTGGCGAACAGGTGATCTGTCCCACACGGCCTCGTTAGCAAGGTTGTGTGATAACAAAAAGAGGGCCGCGTAGCTGAACATACCGTACTCAGCAACCACCTTCCTCAAATCCCTCATCACTCTCATCATCTTAGCCCCTGTCCTCTCCGCAGCCGAAGCCGCTTCTAGCTGTCCGAGCTCCTCTTCCAGCTGGGCAATCTCATCCTGCAAACAAAATAACAGTTTTACATGCACATCATCAAATCGTCGGAATATCACTGTCGATCGTCGTGACATAAACTCTGCTAGCTCCACGTGCTCGTTTGTGCTGGGTCGCGGTAGGGTGTCTGGATCTGGTAGAGATGATGGGGCTGGTAGCGTTGCTGGTACCGCTGGCTGTGGGGGGGCCGGATGCGATGGTTGGACCTGTGGCATAACTGATGTATGTGAACTTGACGGTCTTGATTGGGAGTGGATGTGCGATGGGCCCACGGGAATCGTTCTGACACCAGACCCATCAGCGTGACTTCGTCCGACAGATGGTCGCCGACTTGATGGCTTGGATGGCAGCTGCGGCAATGGTGTTGTAGGTGCCGGTGTCGGCGTGGTCGAATCGTATATGGGGCTCCTGGTGGCCCCTGAGCGGGAATCTGTGCTCTTCCGCGACTTGTGGCGGGTTGACGGTGGCCGAGGTCGCATATCTGCATCGTCCGATGACGAAGGGGAGTTGATAGAGCTTGCCTGGCCCTGAGGTTGTGGCTGTGCTGGGAACTGCGTGGACAAGGATAGTTTGGAAGTAGGTGAGGCCAGATTCCGTAGTCGGCGTTCGGACGCACTCGATTTGGAGGAGAGCTTTGGCGTCATGGGAGGTGTGGCCTGTGAGGACTCCTCGGCAGCGGCTTGTAGAGAGGGGACGATGTCTGATTGGGGAATCGGAGGTGGACCAGGGGGTAAAGCAGGCTGCATTTTGGGCGACTCATTCGGTGTCGCCGTTTGAGATTTGGCGGACGATGGTCTCGTTGATGCGGCCACTGAGACAGGCTTCCGATTGTACTTGGATGTGGGCGGCAACACAGAAGCTCTCGAGGGGTTTGCTGATGTGGATAAGGGCGCTGAGAGAGGTGCTGGCTCTCGTTTGAGTGGAGGATGAATATCACTCTTGGACACAGGGGCATCTGGTAGAGTGTAGTATTGCTCCTCAATCATACTGCCGGTTCCGATGGTGCTTGGCACGCCTGACGTGACCGTGTCCTGGCCATCACTGGACGGTGCCGCAGACTCGTGCGGCAAGTGCGGTAAGGATGAGTCTGAATTGAGAGCCGAAGCAATGAGTAACTTCTTCGAGCTCGTACGGGCCTTCAGCGACTCTGCCTCCACCTCTGTAGTCACGCTTTCAGGCGCAAGTGAGCTCCGGGAATAGTTGTGCATCAATTTTGGCCTCTGGATGGACGAGTTGGAGCCTGAACTGGGCTTGGGAAAGGAGTAAAACGAGTCAGATATCGAAAGCGTGAGGTCCAAGTTTTGAGGTTGCTGCGCATTCCTCGGATTTGTTGCATCGAGGATGGGTATCCAGTTTTTGTCGTGGATATTGGGACCGTCTCGAACGGGAGCGACAAATGATCGCCGACTGGTTGGCAGCTCAATTGGCGCCGTATCAGCCATGGTCAAACTCGGGGCCTGTAGGCTGCTATCACGCAGTCATACGACCGTAGAGGCAGACAGATTGTGGCTCCAAGAAGGACGAAAAAGGGAAAACGAAGAGAAAAGCACGCAACCGCAAAGCGACACAAACCTCTGGACTAGGAGAAAACCAAACAGAGCGAGCAGCATCATGATTGACACGCCTGATGCCTTCCCCAGGATCAGGATACAGACCAGCGCGTTCTATTCTGGTTCAGTGGGTTCTAGCACCTCACCACATGGGGGTGATGGAACGATTAGGACCAGGGCCCATGCCGGATTCCCCAAAGAGGTATGAGGTGAACGCCTCTTTGAAGCTTTTGGCAGCAGGTGGAATCAGTCAATTTTACGACTGGCCCGGAGCCGGTCCTCAGGTGGGGCGCCGATCCTTTCTGTGCCACGTTCCTGACTGAGGCCAGGACCCAACTGAGGGATGCCTGAAGCTTGAGTGCGGGATGAGCCTCGCAACGTTCGTCCGGCTGCTCTAGAGAATTGTAGCAGACGCCGTTGTTTGACTCGAGGAGATGATTGCTAGCTGCCCTGTACTTTGAAGCATGGCTTAGGCGTCCTTCTGTTCGGGGGCCAATCCCCGTGCTCCTTGGTAGTCAAGGCACCCAAGGGGTTTGTTTTAGGGGCGGGAAGGAATTGGCTGGGTTTTAGCGCGTGCCCCTATCCAAAGCGACTGAATGGCGATGGCGTGGGTGTCCAAGCTATCGACTTTCCGTGCATGCCGTCCAAACCTTGATGCAGTCGCTAGATTGGCAGGATGGCATGTTGTCGCACGCTCGTACCTATACGACCGCCGATCCGCACCTAGTCGTCTCGCTCGGCTTGCCGACGACTACTGTATTACCTCACCCCAAACCGAGAGCAGTTATCTGGGAAGACAGGCGAGCAAGGCGACCTTTAGTTCTCAGGCCCTAATTTCTATTCTCGGTGTACTCGAGTCTGCTGGGTACAATTGTTTTCTTAATCATCTTTGCACAATGCCACGATGATAGGAAGTCTTTGTGCTCATTACATATAACTCGAGTAAAATGCCTACTCGCTGGCCCGATTCCGAAGCAAACTGTCGACACACTGGCAGCGCATTTCATTATGAATCATGTTCCCTCATCGTTCTCGCTTATCCAAAGGACCGGGGGGTATCCACAAAAGTTGGTCGTCAATGACTCGTCATCTATGTTCATGTCAGGCGTCAATACAAACGCTTTCCTTGGGCCTGCCCGTTCGCCTCTTCGCGTAATTTCCAACCCTTTTCTTTAAAGAATCCATGAATATCCAAAGTTGGCGACAGGCTGCATATGTGTATAATTAACAATCGTTCTTACCATTTTGAAGGTAATGGAAAGCTGTCACTACCAGGATTCTGGTTATGTTCACGTGTCAAGCGGGCCCTCACTCCGGGTTGAATGTGTTCAGAGTCGGGAGCAAGGCTGACTGTTGGATACGATGAACGGTATCCTGATGCTGTCGTGGGGGACGTGTATGGTCTGTCGCCAAGCCGGCACCAGTGACATGGCTTTCAGGAGCAATTTGATTTGAAGGTGCAGGGTCGTCTGAGGCATGAAGGGTGCTGGAGGGTGTGCCAGGCATGCCGTACAGCAGCTTCTCAATTGCCATAACTTGTTTCCCGTAGCTGGTTCGCTTGAGCTGTGGTAGGCAAAGTTTCATCTCGTTTACCAAAGCATCGAGATCTGGGCCTTGAAGCCATGAATAGACCTTCTCTGGGATAGAGTCAGTGTAGGCGAGGAGAAAGGTGGGGGGAGCATACGAATGACATAATTGCCATATTGGTCTCGAAGCAGGCCAAGGACAGGTGTCTGACCCTGTTCATTGGGTCCGACCAATCTCCTGAAGGTCTCAGTGCGCTGATCGGCGTCGGCGTTATCGATGCACTTTTCAACAACATTGCTGGCAAACTTGTGCTTGGAGAAATTCAAGACTTGTTGCAGCACGATTGACACCACGCGTCGCCGGCCCCTAGGGTCGCCTTTCTCGATGATATGTTGCACGACATAATTGCCGAAGGCGTCGGTGATCAGTGGCGGGATGCAGGTGTACAGCTCGTCCAGCACGATTTGCTTGGCAGTCGCGTCACAGTTCTCGAGAATGCGTTGGATGACCCGGCAGCCGTAGGTGTGGGTGGCCAGCTTGACGGCCTCTCCTCGGTGGGCCTCGATGATGAAATGGATATGTTCAGCTGGGACCCGCTCAATGGCCTTCTGCACTACGTGGTTGCCATTCTGATCTCGAATCACCTTCAGAATCTGCTTGTTAGGACCGTCGAGCTCTTTCACCAAACTCGCTTGTTGGTCAGTTAAGACATGCTCGAGGGCCTTCTGGACAACGCGACATCCATACATCTGAGTGGACAGGGTCAAGACATGGCCTTTCATGTGATTAGCCAAACTCTTTTTCTGAGCCTGATTGCCGTGCTCGAACAACTTCTGAACGACGTAATTGCCGAAGACATCTGTCATCAATTGGAGACAGTTGGTCTGCACCTCTTTAAAGATTTGATCCTTCTCATCGCTATTCGCTGTCTCCAATTTCTGCTGAATGAAGCGTGAGCCATGCTGGTCTCCACTAAATTCCACAACATGACTGAAAATGTCGCGCAACTCATAGCGTTTGCTGGTCTTATGGTGCAAACGAAAGTCTTCTAGCACCTGACTGCGACCCACGCTAGATTCTTGCTCGCGAGGGGCAATGCGAGAAGTCATCGAGTATGGTGGCAATCCTGAGACGCTGAAGGCGGATACGCCAAAGGGCGCATATGCGCCAGCGAGCGGGTTCATCCGAACATTGGGATTGGGAGGGAACTCGTATGGCGGGTGGGTGAAGGCGGTGACTCCGGTCGAGGAATAGAATGAATGGGGCAGCTGGAAAGTATCTGAATTGCCCAACTTTCGGTCGACCATTGTGAAATCTCGAATGGACGATGACCTGCTAGAAACGCCACTGTCATTGGCACTTGGCCCTGAGTCACGGCCGGTTGAGGGCGTTGCGCCAGAAGAGTAATACAGCACGCTTCCGCCACTCCTGAAATCGGTCGATTGCGGAGTTCCAGGCGCGTTGGGTGCCCACGTGGTAGGATACGAAGAGGGAGGAGTGGTGGTGTCTGTCACGTCAAAGAAATTCGTCAAGGCAGCAGGCTGAAAATCGGCAGGGTCGGCATTCAGTCGAAGTTGTGGAAGTGCACCGTTCATGGCGACATGATTTATGTGGCCGGGCGTGGCCTCTGAGCTTGGAAATGGAGCAGAGGTACCCCTACTTGTTTGGGCTCTTGAGGCATGTCCGCTCACGGCCAAATTCTTGAAAGAATCAGCGGTTGCGTCTATTGGAATCGGGATGCGTTGCTGTGTCGATATCTGAGGCGCGTCTCGATGCTGCGTCTTGGTGAAGTTGCCATTCGTCGGAGATGCAAGTCGGCCTCCTCCAGTAGAGACCGCTCCGGAGCCGAAGCGCTGGGCGGTTGGAGAGCCATCAGTCACAAGCGCCTTTTTGCCGCTCAGAGGCATTGCGGCGACACTGTTGTCGATGTTGTTGGTGTTGTTGTTGACATTGGATATAGCGGTACTGAACGTGCTCTTGTCGTCGACTGAAGACCCGTGCATTTTCCGCACTGAGTGAGCGAGATTCCCATTTTGAAGAATGAGGCGGGGGTCAAAGGGAAAGCCATTTCGTGCCTTGGGCTCATCGGCAGGGTCGATGTCCGGATCACTATTGCGGAGCAAGAAGGAACTCTCGGAGCTGATGTCAAGGGCGCGGGTAGGGTGCCAGGCTGAATTGTTTTGCTTGGTTGGTGAATTCAGGCGTGCACGCGGCCGAGAGTCAGCAGCAATGACTGTGGAGAAAGGCCAAGGGTTGGACATTGGCTTCGCAGCGGCCCGCTGATGATTCTCAATAGGAGCCAGAGTAGGACCATCCGCCGGGCGGGGAAAGTGTATTGAGGAGGCTGACTTCTGCCGTACTGAATCTGCTACTGCGTTGTCAGCCAAGAACGAGCACATAGCCAAAGATTGCTGTTTCATACAGCGCGGCGTCAGATCATCGCTTGTTCGGCTGGACAGTGAGCCATGAGGAGCGTGCCAAATTGAACGTTGTGAATGCCACTGGTGTTTTCCAAAGTCGTTGGACGCAGCCGCCGGTATCTTCAGAGCGTCCGGGCGGTCGAAGGGGCCCGGGCGAGGGTTAGAACTCTGCAACCCGTTGTCACCATGCTAGTACACAATCCATGGGCGTCACTCACAGCTTCGAGGAGGGTGCTACCGTCCATGTTGGATGGGGCCAACAAGTCAGGTAAGATCGAGACAGGCTTCACAAATGGATGACAGTCGAAGTCGGGCGGCTTTACGAGTTATCAATATGCGCTTGCTGAATGGCGGTGACGCTGCTGCGACTATGGACTGTGGATGTGTCAGAATGTTTGCTAGTTACGGCCAATACTCAGGTGTGACAAGAGCCCAACGCACCAAATAAGGCAACCAATAGGTCACGGACAGATGTACATGTAGACGTCGAAGGGTATGTACCAAGGCGGTTACGGTGACGGTGGTAGCGATGGCGGAAATCCCAGGCAGGCACAGCGAGATTATATGATGATTATAGAGAGGAGGGTGTCGTCAGTCGGGTGCACGGCTGGGGGCTCGGTCATGTAACCCTTCGCTGGCCGTACCAACAGGGAGCAATCTCAGCAAGCACCCGCAGGACAAACCCGTTGCATATCGACGGGTGCAGGGGACTCCAACAACCGACTAGCGGTGGTCGCCTGGGGGCTCGACGGCGGATGAGTGCAGAGGAGGGAAGGGATGTGGCAGCAATGGGGCCAAAGCGCAGCCAGAGGGCGCATGGAGCAAGGGAGAGAGGAGCGTGCGAACTGTGGAATGCTGCGTTGCCGCAATGTCTGACTGGGAGTGTTCGACGTAGTACCAAGGGCAGTCAGGTGGGGTCGGAGGCAGTGATTGAGTGGAAATAACACAGGCACAGGCAGAAGAGGTGTAGGCAGACAGATGTCAGAAGGGCAAAAGGCGTAACACAAATACAAGGCAGAAGCAGAAAATCTGATGAGTCGCAGTTTTGCAGTTGTTCAGTCGTGCGTTTGACTGCGGTGGCCTTGTCTGGTATGCACTCACTTGACTTACACATTCCACACCCAGCATCTGACGCCATGTGAGGCGCCAGAGCGAATTCCCCAGAAACTGTCCAGGATCGCCATCAGCCCTGGCTGTCGCCGCGGTTAGAGGCCCTGTTAGGAGGGGTTAGGCAGTGTTGGGCCGGGCAAGGGCCGGGCAAGGGCCCAATCGGGACCCAGCTGGGCGGCTCCCGAGAACGCGATGGGCGGACGATCCAGGCTGGGATGCTGCAAGCCTGCAGGCCCGCACCGCCCACCAGTGCCCCGCGACAGGTCAAGCGGGCTGACAGTGGAGCCTTTTCCATGGCAGTCAATTGTCATCATCTGTGAAACCATGTGGCTGCTTTCTGAGGTCGTTGATCCAAGGCATTCGACACCTTTTGAGAGAAGCTGCGCAGGTTGGGCGATGCAAAGGCTCTCTGGGTAGAAATATAATGTGAACGACTCACAAGTTGGCCACCACGCTGCATCTGCCTTGGACTGGCCTGTCTGCGAACGAGCGCCCCTTGCCTGTCTGGAGAATGATTTGGCCCGGCCAAGCAGAGAATAGTGGAAGGCACGTGACTGGAGCCCTGCTCTGGGTATGAGCTCTCATGCACCAGCCTATGAGGCTTCAACCTGGTCTTCACCTAGACTCAGATGGTCTCAAAGGTAGATCTTCGATTCAGGGATGGCAGCCATGGTTCAGGCGAAAGCTTCGCTGATCCATTGGGGAGAAGTGGGACATGTGTGCAGCCCAGAGAGCTTTCCAGCAGCAAAGGGCGAAAGGGACACTGGCCTTGAAGCTTTGTCTTTAAGCTTTGGCTTTGTGGGCATCCTTGGCTAGCCCCCGAGTGGCTCAAAGCGTGCAAGAGATGAGTTGACATGCCCTATCTGTGATCGAGTAATAATTATACAGTACCAGTAGCTATCATCTGCGGGACCGCGGCGACGACATGTGCAGAAATATAGGGGACTGTCAACGCGGTTTAATAATGCTCCTAGCAAGTCGGCTTCCTAGGTCCAAGCAAATCATTAGTGCACGGCACTTGTAAACACCGACAGCACATCTGATTGGGCACAGTGATGCACTGTGTAAATGCTCTGGGAGATGAGCATGCTAAAAGGAGAATTCCTCTCAATTTATTATTATTAATCTTCTCGGCGCCGCTGGTCGTGTACAAGTACGGCCTTACTGCTCGACCCCTAATTACTACGCCCATCAATAAGGCAGATTCCAGCTTCACTCTTTTGCTGGAGTCCTCGCCGTCCGCTCTTTCACATCTGCGCACCAGCTTTCAGGCAAAGCGTCTGATGCAACATCCGAGTGCCCCATCTTGAAGATCTCGCAGCAAGTCACGCCCTGTCACAGTCCACCGACCTGTCACGGTACGCTTGCCAGTGGCCAATTTATACCATCGAGCGTGCCTTTTACCCGTTTGGTCCAGAATGCTAGCCACATTGCATCTTCTGGCGCGGGACAGCCTGAACGGCAGAGACGCGGGTCCCTTTGAAGCGTCAACAGGCACATTAGTTTTCGTCTTCTTCGTTCTGCTCTTCCTGGCCACCGCGCTCTCAATTTCGCTGCTACACCTAAGAAGGCGGCGGCTGGCCCGAGAGCAAGGCTTGCTACCGACCTCCAACCACACAGCACATCGCCGATCGGCCCCGATCAACAGAACTTGCTCTTTTGGACGAAATGATGCGGTCTTTGTCTACAGCTCGAGCTCGCCATCAACTCCAGTACCTGAGATTCGGGTCACCTTTCCTGACGACGATGACCAGAAGGCCGCCCGGAAACAGGGCCGTGTGGTGGTGGTCCATGTAACCGACACAGGGAGCGTCGGCATGTCACCGCTGGACGAGGACCAACTGCCACCGTACCAGCGTGGCGATGCGAATGGATTCCAGTCACTTGACCTGAATCGTATGGGTGGTTTGAGGGAGAAGGAGCCGCTCAGCAGCCAACGATAGTCTTATTAATGGCAGCGACCTCTATTGCCTGAGGTAGCCAGCGTCCAGCGTCCAGTATCCAGCGCCCAGCATCCAGCGCCCAGCACCCAGCGTCCAGCGCCCAGCGCCCAGCGTCCAGCGTCCAGCGCCCAGCGTCCAGCGTCAGCGTCGCACCTGAGGTCGCCTTTCACCAGCCGCCACAGTTTATAGTAAGTGGCATCCCACAGCAGACCCTGTGGTGTAATAGTATTGGGCAGTTATGCCATAGCACTGTAGATAATAAGCACCAGAGGCCCCTATTTCGCCTTTGATTTGACATTAAAAATCGGTAATTTTTTGTCCGCTGAGGTCATTGTTTTTGTTTTTGTTATGATGGCGGGGACACCGCGGCAGAGCCACTCGACCCGGGGCAACCTTCTCAAAAGGTAGGGCTGCATGCGTCAACAGCGGCAGCGATCACACTCTCCCTCTCCTGAACAGTGGGACAGTGCATCATTAGCTACCTAGGAATAAGTTACTGTAGGCCACCCGGCTCCTTCCCTTCCCTGGTGACTGTTCTGAGCAATAACGGTAAGTGTGCGTGGGCTGCTCCGCTACAACCAGTGCATCGGCAGGTGCCACGTCGAGTCGAATCTTGTCGAACCAAACACCAACCCAGCGAGCTGAACACGCCATCGGCCATCCCCACCCAAGCGCGCTCCAGCACTGCCAAAACCCTCACTACACCCTGCCACAATCCAATTCATCCTTTAATTATCGGTATCGCTGTCGTCTGTCCTTGTTGACGACTGTACAATGCGTTGATCGCCTGCACGACACGTGTCTCTCGTCTGCATTGACCCGCGCGCCTATTGCCGTCTCCAGAGCGCGTCACGCACCCGTCTACACGCCTGGCATTGCCTCATGGCCGCCGCCGTAGCGTTAAACGGCGGCTCCGAGCCGACTAGCAGCATCGACGCTTCCTTTGTCGGTGGTCACTCGCCCTCGCCGGCGCTTCAACTGGCCTCTTCCTCACATTCAGAACATGACGCCCTCGACGGCGACCCCGGCGACTCGCCGGCCCAGATCAAGAAAACAGTCGAGGCACACCTGCGCGAAATCGAAAGACAGCTCCAAGAGACGCAGAGGCTGGGCACCTCGCTCCTCGAGCAGCACACCGAATTCACCGAAAAACTGAATGAGGTGGACGAGGACCAAGAGGCCGTTCCTCTCGAGCTACGGAAGAGACTGGCCCAGCTGGGAAAGGACCACGATGACGTCGGCCGCGAGGTTGCCCGTGCTCTACTGCCACGCTCACGCACCGTCAGCGGCGAGGACAAGTCACAAACAGAGCCGGGCGTCTACTCCAACCAGGCCAGCAGCTCTCCGACCAAAGTCACTGCACCGAGCCGTCGGCAGCGGAATCAGCCATCCAAGCATGCTGGAGACCTGCAGTTCGCGGCCGACATCAGTACATCCCTCCTAGCTCAAGTCAGACAGCTCCAGGCGGCTGTTGCGGAGCGAGATGAGACCATCAAGCACCTGCAGGCCGAGCAAGGCCGTCTAGACCAAGATGCCCGTGCCTTGTCCCAGAAGGTCAGAGTTCTCGACGAAAATGAGCAGCGCTACAAGGACGAAAACTGGAATCTGGAAACGCAAAAACATCAGTTACAAGCTGCTGCCCGCGAGGCCGCCGACCGGGAGAAGAGACTCAACGCCAGTCTGGCCACGGCCGTGGCCGCTAATTCCAAACTACAAACCGAGTTTGATGAGGCAAAGCTAGCCCACGGAAAGCTTCAGGAGGAGTATACCGCAACAAAGAAGGCTCACGACACAGAAGTCCATACCTTGAAGAGGACTATCGACCAAGGTGACGACGACAAGATGGCTCTGAACGCCAAGATCGACGAGCTCACCGCTCAGAACCAGGAACTGGCACTGGCCATCAATGCTCGCTTCCGAACTCATCACGCACCCGAGGACCAGGCAGAAGGAGACGAAGTGAAAGAGGAGGCCAGAGGCCCGAGCACGCCTGAGCACTCGCCACCTCCCTCTCCGACCAAAGCTACTCCGCGCCACCCCGGCCTAGAGTCCGAAACGCTACGCAGCTCTCTTCATCACGCCCACAGGATGATTCAGAATCTCAAGAATAGCATCCATCGTGAGAAGACGGAGAAAATTGAGCTGAAGCGCATGCTTCAGGATGCCCGTGACGAGCTCGAGCGGAGTCGTGACAGTCCTGCCAACGGAACCAAGCGCCAAAGGATCAAGGATTCAAGGAAGGCTGTCCGCCCAGATCTGCTGGGAGGCAGCCAGAGATCTCGCACCGAAGTCGAGTATGACGACGAGGATTGGGAAGAATCCACACACGACACGCCCTCGCATGGCCGCCGCATTCTTTCAGTGCCAGGTGCTTACAGAACTACCGACGTCAGTGACGCCTATGCCACTTCTACCGAGACAGAAGGTCCCTTTGAAACGGCGGATGAGAAGCATGGCACCGAAAGCGAAGACTTTCAGACAGGAGCTGAAAGTATGCCAGACGACAGTGCCGACGACTTGACAGAAACCGAGGACAATACCATCCGAGCACGCGCGGCCGCCACTGTGAGATCATCCAAGTCGTTGCCCCTAGCCTCCAAGAATGCTGGCAATCGTATTTCCTTTTTAAGCACAGCTTCAACTTCAGCCGGCGAGGAAGACGGTCTTCCAACACCAGTCCTCACACAGCATAAGTTCCGCCTAAAGAATGGCCGTCAGTCTCTTCGCCAGTCAAGGCAAGCCGATCGTGGCACCCCTCAAAGCCTCAAGGATCTTCCTACAATCGATGGCTCGAGTCCTGCATCCCTTGTCGATCAACACAGCAGCCCACCTGGTCTGGGCCAGAGCCTCTATGCTGAACTCGGCGACCTCGACGATGCTAGCAGTACATTTGGCACCCCTAGGCAGGCAAGCCTTGCCTCCACACATTCAACTCCTCACAATCTCATCGCACCCAGCAGTCGCGACACAACCCTCTTCTCACCTATCATAGCTCCCAAGCCCGTGATGGTCGATTCTGGAATGATGACTGAACCACTGCAGCACAGCACCGCCCCTTCACTCGAAAGCGCCGAAGTGCTGATGGCCGCCGCGACAGGTGCAAATGCCGCCATTGTTGCTCATCACAGGGATCCTATTCCCTCCGATTTTCCTCTCCCGCCGAGTGTGCCACAATCACCCCTTGGAAATATTGACATGAGCACTCAGTGGACACCTCAGCGGTCAATCAATGAGAGCCCCGCGCGGAACATGGTCCCTTTCATCACACCCCCCAAGACAGTCTGGGATGAGGAAGGACAATCCGTCCAGAGCCGCCAAGTACCAGCTACCAAGCCGTCACGTCAACAATTCCATTATTCTGGGGTGTTGACTCAAGATACGCTGCCAGTCTCACCACCTCGCCATCAGGTTGAACCGGCCATCGCACCTCAGAGCAGATTTTCCTCCATTCAGACTTGGCAGATTCAGCCCATCTCGCCTCAACCAGAGCTTCAAGATGCCAAGGCCATTCCCACCGATACAGATGCCGACCTCGTGCACAGTTCAAATACTACCAAACACGCCACTGCTGCTGCTGCCGGTGCCGGTATACTTGCTACAGCCGCTGCGTCCTTCGGCTTGTCAAGACCCAAGCAAGAAGAGCCGATCAGCACCCCTGAAGACAACACAAGTGAAGTGGAACCGCGTCCTCGCACGGCTGAGAGGACGACCAGCAAAAGGCCGTTGTCTTCTATAGCTGAGTACAACGCCGGCCAATCATCCGAGATGGCACCCACCCCCGACGCCCGATCGGGCGACCGCAACGATGCTCTCATCAGCTTGTCAGCCAATGATGATGGAGCGCACACAAGGCTCACCTCAGATCAACCCGAAGGCCCAAAAGCTTCATCATCTACCAAAGAACCCTTGGCGGTGCCAGTATCCCCATCCAAGAGGCCCTCAAGTTCTTCAAGCCATCGCAACTCGAGCTTGTTATCACAGCAGCATCCACCCCTCCCTGCTGATCATAGGACCGCCATTGAGAAAGCAGGTGGCATGGTGACAGCTCCGACACGAGAACCGGGTCCGTCGAGCCAACCAGTTGGGACTATGGGTCCTCCTGTATTACCTGCCTCAGCCATGCGCCGGCCCCGGACCCCTCATGACCAATCCTTACGGTCGCCTGTCCGTGATGGTACAGTGTCTCGTGTGTCCCACGCTCGTACACACCAGCGTACGGCTACGCAGACCTCCCAGACCTCTCGACGCTCCTCAATGTCTTCTTTCGCTTCGGAGCTCGATGAGCGCTTCAACATTCGTCCTAACCATCATTCAACCGCACATGAATTTGACCCCTCCTCGGCAACAGACCCGCGCATGATCCAGGCCATTACCCAGACCATGATCGGCGAGTTCCTTTGGAAGTATACCCGTAAACCTGGCCGTGCAGAGATGTCAGACACCAGACATCGCAGGTATTTCTGGGTCCATCCTTACACAAAGACCCTCTACTGGTCCACTCAAGATCCTCAAACCGCGGGTCGATCTCAATTGAATGCCAAGAGTGTTGCAATAGAGTCAGTGCGAGTTATCACTGATGATAATCCAATGCCACCAGGACTCCATAGGAAGAGCCTTGAGATAACCACACCCAGCCGCAAGATCAAATTCACTGCCAGTACTGGTCAGCGTCATGAGACCTGGTTCAACGCTTTGAGTTATCTACTTCTTAGAGGCGAGCATCAGGCAGATAGCGTGACAACCCCCTACATGACGGGCAATACCGAAATTACCAAGGACGACATCAACGAATTCAACGTTTACGGCAATGGCTACGGTGCCCATCTTGTGCCTACCGGAAGTAGGGTCAGCATGTCAAGCTACAACTCTCGCACTACCCGTGGAACCACTACTCACAGGGACTCCACAAGACAAAGCCAACAATTGCCACCCGGCTCTAGAGCTTCCACCAGTCTGTCGACCAACTCCCAGCAACCGCAGCAAGCAACAATAACTGCTAATCCACGCGACCGTCTGAGTCGTGCTGACCAACCACGCGAAGCAGACAAAGACCGCACTATCAGAGCAAGTAGCGTAAGCCGTTTTTCACGCATGATTGGAAGCGTCACCAAGAGGACCTCGCGATCCGTGAATCGCGCGGACGAGGGCATAGCGAGAAGCGATATTGGTTCCATCTATGATGCCAGCGTCGTCAGCGATACCAGAAGGGATAGCGCCGAGGAGATGAGACGTGAAATGCTGAGACAGGAACGAGAGGCCATAGGCGGCGGACTGGAAAATGTGAGGGCGTGCTGCGATGGTGAGTTTGATCGACAACGTTTTGTTGGTTTGGAGGCTGACTTTACTATAGGCAAGCATGACGTGTCAACCCTCACTCGAGGCCACAGCCATCGTATTCCGACATCCACCTCACAACTTAATCGTGGAATCAGCCTCAGGAACACCATCAGCCGACGGACTTCCGGTGTCAACTAGGGACACACCGAAGCCGAGGACTACCCACTGACCTCACACGCATCTGTCGGCGATCTCTCTGCAGTTATGCCCCAGATAAGAAGAACTAACCTCAGGACAGCCGGGTTAGAGAGAGCCTTGATAATTCGCAGCATGAGTGAGGGAAATTTGTCGGAGCTGGTGAGGATAGGCAAGGCTAATATAATAATTCGAGGCAGGGCCTCGGAGCGGCCAACGAGGCCACAAATGCCAGATCAGAAGCAGCAAGAGTTTGTATACCATCTACGGTCAAAGTGCCAGTGAGGAAGTACAAGATAATGGGGGACTGACACATTGAAAGAGAGTGCTGGCGAGGGGAGTGGAGCTCGTTCACGATTGCACGATCGTTTCTCGTATTGACGACTAGTTCCCAACTGTCTATATGTCCGGGTGCATAGCAGATGAAGCGATCTGCTCGGTGAGCAGTTGACCTTACAGCCTAGTACACATAATACAAATTTTATTCGGTGTTTCAGCCCTTGGTTTTTCTCATTATTTTTTTTTTCCTGCTGTGTGCGCGAGATCGAATGTTCGGTATTCGTACTTGCAGGCCAGGTCTTCAGTTGTTGATTGTGCACAATAAATATGTTACCTCAATTAGCTAAATGGTATCATTAAATTCAAATCGACGTATGCAATTGGCATTGATACTGAGCAGTGACTAGCGGATCAGCGGAGACGGGGAATTGTGGTCGGCTCGAACACGATTACTAACATATGCAGCTGACTGGCCACGCCAATGACGGCGATGAGATCATATATCTAGATCTAAATGCATAAGACATAGTAATCCTTGATTGTTCATAGTCGTGATGGCCAGGAAGGTAGGACGGTAGGCAGGTGGGCCCCTATTAATTCCAGTAGCATCATCTGCATCCAATATTGGCCGATGGTGCAGACATGCCGTCACCGTAGTTGGTCTCGGTGTTTGTCCATTGTGTCTTCCCTCTCCAACATTGTTGGTGTCAAGTCTTTTGAGTGGGCAGGCACCTTTCTCGCTCAGAAAACATCATACCGTCCACAGACATTCAGAGGAGAGCAATATTTTGCGGTGAGCGCAGACACTTGGTCTCGGCTCGACAGTCAATTGATAGACAACTGATCTGAAGGTATGCGCTGCTTTGAGGTTGAAACACATCTTCTTTTCATTCGTACAGGATGGCTTTTTTTTGCACTATTACACCCGTTTATCCTCCGTTCTATACAGAAAGAACTGTATGAATATGCACATATCCAGCAACAGCGTGCCCAAGCTTCCAGCGATCCAACTTGCGTTGACAGCAATGTATTTGGCATAAATCTGAGATGCCTCTCCAGGCACGCATTTGCCGACTCCTCGGCCTTCGCACAGTGGCGTTGGGTCATATGCGAAGATGGACATGTCAAAGGTGAGATTTCCAATACAGGCGAAGAGGAAAAACAGAAGGCTGACGCCCTCGGTGGATTTACGCCGGTAGTTGAGAAGTAGTTGTGGAATCCGTGAGCCCAGGTACAGAATGGCACAAAGGTATCCGAAGATTTGACCCCAGAAGTCGAACTCGAGAGGCTCCGGTTGTTGCTCGGTATGATGTCCGGAATCGGATTTGTGATGCCCCACGCGGGCAGACAGCCACCAGCCAAAGACACCTGCGGCGCATACAATCAAAATTGCAACAGTATTGAAAATAGCGGTTTGGAGATGTGAAGGTAGCCGTGGCCTCGAGCTGGCAGCTGGGTCTGACAACCGCTTCGGTGGATCATGTAGCGGGGTAGCGGGTGACAGATGGGCTGGGTCCAGGTGACTGAGGTGCTCGCGAAGCTGTGAGAAAGAACTTCCACGCCGCGAGCGTCGTTGAGGATGGTGCTCGTCTCTCGATCCTGGGACAATTTCAGGGCTGTCTAAAAGTGGATGCCTTTCGGGATCCTGAGGCTGCTCGGCAGGAGTGTTACCCGTCTCATGAGTAGCCTTGTCAGAGATCGTGAAGCCACGGTAGTAGAAGCACTGCAAGATGAGGACAATATCTGCGAGGGTGTAATAAATAGCGAGAATGATCATCGTTGGGAGCACGCCTTGTAACATAGCGCCGAGAATGTTGAAGACATCGCCCAGTAGCCATATCACTAGGAAGACAATCGAGAGACCCTCGGCGGAGGACCTCCGAAAGTTCTCTATGATCTGTGGAGAGAAGACTACCACCCAGCAGGCGATTGAAATGGAGCCGCATATTCCCGACAGCGCAGCTAGGTCAACGGATGAGGTTTGTGATGGCGGAAACATCACTAAAGACGTACGTCCACAGTTCAGATGTGTTCTTCCTGGCTTGCGGTGGGAGTGAACCTAGCGTGTGGTAGATCGAGACGTAACGGTGCAAATCGATCTACAGTAATTATTACTATTAGATGGAGCAAACGAAGTTGATTTTTAGAGAGCTAGTTGAAAGATTCTGACTCACTATTTGCTGCGCTGCCGGAAGGTTTTGCCCTTGGGGCAAAAACCTTTAACAAATGCAAACATTGGTCGAGTCTTGGCCATTTATTCATGAGCAAGGCTAGTCTTGGCCCTTGTGATCAGATCTCGGCGGTTTAGCAGGAGAATATCCTCTTCCACATATAAGACGAGCACACAACTTTACCAAATCTTTATCTCGATTCGAACCTTTTCGAACTAGCATGGATGAGACAACATTGCCCGCCATCACTGTCGATGACACAGAAGCATTTGTCACCTCATCCTGACAGACTTGTCCACAGGAAGTCTTGGAACTGACATGAACGCAGCTTCAACATAACGCAGGTGTGTAATGCTGCATCAGAAGACAGCCATAGCCGCCCCGTTGTGGGAGGTCCTTCTCTCAGTTCGATGAATGAAAATATCGATCCGGAGCCCACGCCATATGATCTCTTACTTGATCTTGCGGTTCAAACAGTGAGTATGACACAACATGAGCCATGTTAAAAGTCGAAGGTTAAGGGTCAGGACACGTCGGTGAATCGAGTCGAGAGAAAGCAGACATTGCCTAAGATGCTGTTCCGCGATGCCGAGTAGGTTTCGAATTTTTCCAGCAATGTCTCGCTGTCATCTACGGACTTGGTAAAAATACGTCGACACCGACGGCACCCACGGATGCAAGTCGCCAAGGATTTCCCCGGTGCACTCGGATATAGATTCAGTGACGAAGCCTTATTGGACGATCCAGGCATCAACAATGTTATCTCCCAGTGCTTCAGCTCCCATGACATTCATGTTATCACACAAGATCTACTACACCTACGCTGCACCGAGCTTGAGGGTGGTGCATCCTTCGATGCCTGCGGAACGTCATATTCTAGAGTCGATCGCCATAGAGTTCACATTTTGGGCCATGTACCTGGCTAGACGAGAGATCATCCTCCTCGCCCAGAGCTCCCTTCGGATATCAAAAGAAGAGAAAACGGCACGAAACTTTCAAAGATCAAGATTGAGAAATGCCACTTGAAGTGAATTATGTGGAGCTGCTAAGAAGAAGTAGCAAGAAATGCAGCGAGTTCCTTGTGTTTGTGTGTGGTGCTTTCATTTGTGGGACCATTGGAAAGAACGTATTGGTCCCTTTTTGTTTGCCTTGTGCTCATCCTTCTATCGTTGTGCTTTGGGGAGAAACGTTGGCCTATAACTGCTGGACTTTGAATAATTCAATGAATGAATATGTGTGACATGGAGGATATTGACAACGAATGATTGACAAGATTTTCAGACCTTAAGAGAGAATCGAAGGAGTAATTTGAGGACATCAGTTGTGTGCACTACTACTGTATTAGCCTTGCAGTACAAATTGCACCGAAACCCTGTTAGTGCCGACTGCCAATGACCTGGGGACACCGCACACCATCCCAATTGCCTTTCAATGGACAGTCTGAAAAACTAAGCGTTCTAGGATGGGAAAGGGGCTTATTAGCAGAGCTAGACATGGATTGAGTCCAGTCGTACCGAAAGTCAGGCGGCGAGGCAAAACCTGAAGGGAGCCTGGCGCGCGCGCGGATATCATCTCCGTCAGAGTTCATAACGTCATTGGGGCCGTTTGAGAAGTGTTTTTCGCAGCAAGTTGCAAGCCAACGACGTATGCTGGGCGTCAATACTGCACGTTTGAGGGTAAATAATTCCGAATCGTTCACTCTCGACAGAGCCTAGAAGCTTCGAATGCAGTGGCAGCCAATCTCACACCGCTGCATGCACGCGTTGCGAACTTTAGAGCACCAGACGCTGGGGAGAGATAGCAGGCCCAAAAGTATGATTACTCAGAACAAACCACTGATTTATAACCAAACAAATCCCCAGCGCAGTGGAAATTGTTGCAATGGCCATGTACCCATGTACTCATACACTTACTTCCACTTTTGCATCACCTTGAAATCAGCCCAATGCTGTTTCCAAGGGGAAGATGAACACAGGACGGGTTGAGATTGATTGAAGCCGAGAAGGGCGACGAGGTGATAGTGGTGGTGGTGGTGGTGGTGGTGGTGGTGCTGCTGCTGCTGGGAGAGCCTGCAGAAGCTAGCACATGTCTCGTGGCAGAGCAAGAGAAGGCGTGAAATCAAGATGATTGCAAACCTTGGCTGACCAGTTCGAGACAGTCCAGAAGAGGCCTGTGGTACGGCTAGTGTATGAGACAAGATGATTTCTAATGCAAACACAGGTCGTTGAACAATTCGGAGGATCTTGTCAAGCTGAAAGCAGCGACGATCGTCGACACCGGACTAGGTAATTTGTGCTCCGGAGACCGAGTACATGTGGTGCGAAAGTCCTTCATCCGGCTATGATGAGAAGGCGAGATGTCCACGCACGCACGCGGAAGGGCGGTCGGAGGTTGAAAGGACCGGTTGTGGAAAGAGACTCTCCAATCAAACAGGGAAGATGACAGCTGCAAAATTGAGAGCTCCACATGATGAGGATAAGATGTCGAAATTTCCGTCGACGATATAACGAGCCATGCGCGGGACCAACTTTTGAGGTGGATTGGGACTCCTTCAATACCAAACTGAACAGCCTCTAGTATCATCAGGCCGTTGACGCTGCTCCTGAAAGGCGCAGATGAAACAGTTATTTCGCAGCCTTGGAGAAATATCCACCGATTGCAGAAATAAGAATCATGCAAGTCTCACATTAGCGCGAAAAGCTACTAGGGTGGGCCTTAGTGGAGACGCTTATCGTGAATGCAAAAAAAGATCTTGACAAGTTCCTTAAAGAAGGTCTATTTGCAGCAGGGCAGGGTGGTGTTACCCAGTGGTTTGTCGAGGCTGCTGTGGGAAGGGGAAGATGCGAGGCAGGATGGTTCAGTTATTCTGTTATCGCAGCTAGAGATATTGTAGAATGGTATTGTGCTTCGACCGGCAGACCGATGCTCCGACCGATCTCCTCAGACGCGTCGAGACGACGCGTGAGGAAAGTATTGCCCAAGGCCGGAAGAATGTGTCCAGAGTAGGCATGGGGGCCGGAAGGAGCGGGAGAGCGGAAGTTGGAATTAGCATTGCGCTCTTACAGTAGTAGGGAAGATAACGGGGGCTTGCGAGCGAGCTGTAAGCGAGATAGGGTATGTGCGACAGTGGAACAGGATGGCCCTTGTCACAACGGTTTGTTTGGCTGACGTATGCTGGGCCTTCACTTGCTTTCCTGGTGCTGGGCAGACCTTGGTCACAGAATTCTGTTCTGATTATTGAGGCCCGGCATGGCAGGAGGAATGCAAGTCTGCTGCAAGCTGTTGCTGAAGCCCTGGCAGCGCCGACGATGCGGCGGCAGTGGCGCACGTTAATTAATTAATTAATTAATTAGAGCACCTGTAGTACCTGACAAAGAGCCCATCCTTGGCCCAGTAGCTCGTCCGTGGGACTGTGGACTGTAGACTACCGACTGTAAACATGGACTGTGGACCGTGGACGCATACTACTGTACTGTACAGTGTGAACATGAGCGTCCTTTAGCTTACAATAGCTCATCCCGTAGTGTCGCAGGTGGGACAGCTGTCCTGGTAGTTACAAGCTGTCCGTTTTGTTTGGGTCGTCCTGAAAATGGGCCGCAGCATTAGCTAGCGCGGGTCGGCATGTGCAGGCAAATTCCGGGTCCCCAACCTCCGCCAGCCGAAAATTATTAACTGCGCTTCTGGTGGTTGAGGCCAGGCCTGAGCTTGAGGGCGCCCAGTGATCCGCCAGGCAGCTCATTCGTCTGTCCCGCTCCCAATCTGTAAGTCTGGTAACTTACGCCTTGGCCATCGGCTGCTCACCGTCTCTCTTCTGCGACGTCTCTTTTCTGCCCTTTCGGCATATTTGCTTTGTGCACCTTAATTCCCTCCAGTCGTCTGGCCTTCGCCTTCAACCTCGCACTCGACCTCGCCGCCGCTCGTTTGCCCAAGCACAGACGCCCGTGTTGCCGGGAGTGCCGGCTCCCCGTCCCCCTTGCACCACTTTCAGCTGTCGACTCTACGCCGTTTTGCTCTATTTTGCACTCGCAGCTCCCTCCTCACAGCTGTCTTTCACCTCAGAATTGCCTCTCGCTACGGATCCAATGTCGCCGCTGACCATCTGAGGACCTTCCCTACCCTTTTTCCTTCGTTTGCCGCCTCCTAAGGCAACAGCGCGCTGAGCCTTAGCTCCATTGAGATCCGCTGCCAAAGACCTCTTTTGGACACGTCTAAAATCGCACTCAACTAAGTCCCGTAGCAGCGTCCAGAGGAAGCGTCAGACGACTCCCTTGAGATCTTTCACGCTCTCGACAGCTAGTGCACTGATCAGGCAGGTTCCACCCAAGATGGCTCCTGCTCCACCACGCCTGAGAATCCTATCTGGTAAGCATCACCTTCCTCTCTCCCGCGGCCGCCTGCTGCACCATCCATCATCCATCAAGGCAGCCCTCCATCACTGGCATCCGCGTCTCCGTTCTCTATGGAAGCTTCTGCAGCTTCTTGTCCCTCTCCTTTCCCTTTCCAATATGAGAACGGAGCTAAGACGTGCATGCATAGTCGGCGGAAATTCAGTCTCGGCTTTCCTGTCATGGCGGCTGCAGGCCACGAATGCGTGCGATGTGACCTTGGTATGGAAGGCAAACTACCAAGCGGTGGCACAATACGGCATCTCGTTTAAATCCGAAAAGTTTGGCAACGAAAGGTTCAAACCACGATATGGTCAGTCTTATCTCGCTCCAGCCAGGTCGAGCAAGTGCAGGAAGCTAACTGGGTGCAGTCGTCTCATCGCCAGAGGAAGCAGCCAACGCAAAAGCAGCCTTCGACTATGTCATCCTCTGTGTCAAAGCCTTGCCAGATGTGTACAGCCTTGCCGATATCATCCAGTCCGTGGTGACGCCGCAGCACACGTGCGTCATCGTCAACACTACTAATACGCTGGGTGTTGAGAAAGAGCTCGAGGAAAGATTCCCCACCAACGTCGTTCTCTCCCTCGTCTCGGGCGCAGAACTAATACAACTCGGCCCCAGCGAATTCGAACACACCGGGCACACCGATATCTGGGTTGGCCCAGCCAATCAGAACGCGTCCATCCCTGAAGCGATCCAAAGAGACATGTCGGAAGCTTTGGCAATGACGCTGGCCACTGCCGAAGTTGACTGCAAAGTCTCTAGCAACATCAGACAGCAGCAATACGAGCGTATGATTGGGTATGAAGCTTCTCTTGCTCGCACCCCATCTGGCTAACTGAGCATAATAGCCCGATTGCCTTCTATCCCGCAAGCGTCCTCTTCGAAAACCCCAGTCTTGCTGAACTCATCAAAATGCCTGGTGTCCAAGAGCTGGTCAACGATGTCATTACCGAGTTGATGACTCTGGCCTCGACAAGCAACTGTTCTTTCCCAGAGGACTTTGCACAACGAACGATAGCGCACATGACAACGGCAGCCAAAGAGCCCAGCACGATGTACCAAGACTTCATCGCAAGACGCCCGATGGAAGTAGAGACCTACCTAGGCTCTCCAGTCGCTCTTGCTCGCACTGCCCATATTAAGCTTCCTCGGGTTGAGACGCTGTACACCTTGATGAGACATGTTAATAGCATGAACAAGGATCGGCCAGGTCCGTCGCAAACTCCTGCTGAACTCGCTCAACCAGCAGTCCCACCCCGAGGTGCGTCGATGCAGGGTCCGCCGCGACCGATCGGTCCACCGTTTGGCATGAACGGCGCTCGCGGTCCCCGTGGTCCAATGGGACCCCCGGGTCGGCGAGGGCCTCCGCCGGTCAATGGCTTCCGCGGCCTACCGAACATGTACGCCCCCAATCACATGCAACGGCGAGCGTCTTTGGATGAGCACAATCTTGATGAATTCAACCATGTCACGCTCTATGATGAGATACCCGACGGGGATGTGGCCGCTGCGTATGGAGAGGCCGGTCCCCCACCCAATGCTGCTGCTTTGCGAGAACGAGAATTGACATTGCGAGAACGAGAGCTGCAATTGAAGCAACAGGAGATGGCCATGAGAAGAGGCGGTGGCAGACGTACACTACCGAACCGACACCAGGAATTTGATGACAGCGACGGCGAAGATGACTATTTTGACCCCATGGCTCCAAATGGCCGGCCGCCTCCGCCGCTCGACCCAGATATGGACATGATGAGTGTCACGTCTCGCCGCACCCGACGTGCTCCCAGTCAAACCCAACTACGGAGAGACATACATTCTGGTGTCCCCGTGGGGCGGCCCAGCTCCTTCAACCGCATGCACATGGGAAGGAATCGCTCTAGCGCACAGCTCATGGCCGGCATGCCAATGAATGGCGAAGATCTCCTCAATAATCCAATGATGAGCTTGTCTTCGAACCGATATGGCGCCGTCGATCGCAAAGAGTTGCACGACGAATCGAGGACGAACTCGCTTACTGCGGCTCGCCTCCAAGAGATGGGTGGCACTGGAAATGGACCGTACCCAGGACTTCCGAATCGAAGGACAAGCCGATCGCCTGGGAACCCGTTGGGCCCTCCTCTGGCTCGTGGCGGCAACAGACCATCGCCCCCGAACGAACCCTATGCACCAAATGGACGGCCAAATGGGCGACCATCCCCTCCGGGTGGTATGGCTGCTCCATCCCCCAGGTACCCTCCCGGACAAGGCAACACAGTATCTCCGCATCAGGTTGAGCAACAGGCCGGGGTGAGCAAACCATACCCACCCATGAAGCCCACAAAAAGTCTGACTGGAAGTGCGAGTGCTAGCGCGGGGAGTGGTGATAGCGGCTCCGGCAACCTCGAATCTGCGCACAGCAGTACCAGTAGCTTCGCCCCTCGCCTCATGCTCAGTGCTGGCGTCCACTAACGTCGATCCGGTATCCAGATGAAAGCCAGCAAATGATCCGTCGACCATGGCCAGCCGCCATCCCCGATTTTACTGCTGACTGCCACGAGTTTCCTTGCTGTTGATGGATTCGTTAAAGTATCACACTGGACGCCTATATTGTCGATCACTATCGTGTATCGCATTATATCTTAATGACTAGTTTGGCCAAGTTGACGACCTGACGAGGCCTGATAATCGGCGAGGAAAGACATTGAGGTGGATTTCCGGACACGAATCGAGGCCGACAACGGAAACGGGGTCTAAAGGACACTCAGCTTCAAGCCACGCAGTACATACATCAGAAGCTCTGAGTATGCTTTGATGCGTGTCCATGTGCACGGACAAGACCGTGTTTTCCTACACCCTGACTGAGGAGCGGGAGCACTGGATTCTTTGCATGGGATATACTTTTTTTGATTGCTCTATTGGAATGAATGAGCCTTTTGTATTGCATACTACCATATTCGGCCACAGCATACACTCACATATATACATACACTCACACTCACGCTCGCGCATATCCTCTCCAGGCTACAAATACGAATGGGTGATTTATGGAGCTGGGTGTGGGGTTTAATCTGCATAGATGAAAAGGAGTTTGGCGGCAAGGGAGACAAGGGAGGGCGGTAACTCAGGGTGTAGCACGAGGCTTGCGCCTACAGTAATTATGCTAGTTGAATGCAAGCAACATTGGAGACGTACACCAGCACATTTGTCCTTGCCATCCCAATGCCCTTAGTCCTATAGTTGTTTCTGCACAGTGCGTGGATAATCAATTCGTAAGCCACTAAAGGAAACGCTTCGGATAAGCTTTCTCCGACAACACGTGCCCAAAGTGCCAACGTGGCACGCCAAGCCGAGTCAAACCAGACCTGGTTGTAATCACCTTCGACCACTCTCGTCTCCCCGCCTTCGCTCTCCATGCCACTATGCCGTCGACGACCAACCTATCCAAGCAGTCTTCGTCCTCGGTCTTCGGACACTCCTCCACCCTCAGCACCCATTCTACTTTTGCTTCCAAGAATCGTCAATATGCCCACCTCAACGCTCAACTCGCCCAATTGAACGCCCACCTGGCAGACACTGAGAACATCGTAAGAATGACAGCAGAGCAAGCAGATCAGATGCGCTTTCTTGGCGCCTATGTAGGCGCTTTGTTCATGGGAAGTGCGAGGGTGTTGGGCGAGGAGAGCGTGGCAGGCCGGTCGAACTGAAACTTAGCAAGCGAGACACATCGACAGCCAAGTCTGCTGGACTGTCCACCTCCTGACAGGCAGCAACACTTGTTCGTGGAAATTGGAGGAATGAGGACAAGGAAACCACAAATGTGTTGCATTGGCCAATTGTGAACCACAGATGGTGGTCAACGAGTGATATTTCCGCCTCAACATCGCCATCAACTACAGCACTCCCACTACTCGCTGAGATCTTGAGATGGGGTGATCAGTCTCATCTCAATCATCAGCCCTTTTCAATCTCATTTTTTCACACCACCCTGGCTCTGCCCATGGTTGCCAGAGTTTGTTCCCTGGTTGCTGATATTGTTGTTGTGCTTGTCTCCCGCAGATTGGGCACGGGCAGCAAAACCCGAAGAAGACATGTCACCGCCACCCCGTGCCTGATGAGGTCAGTGAGGTATCTAATGTGGCTTTCATCACCGAACCTGTGACGATTGGATCCGAGATGAGTCCTCTTTAGTCATCGGAGTCGGCATCTTGTCGTTTTGGCCAGAAGTGTTGCTATGGAAGCCTTTGTAATGGTCAAGATTCTTATGCAATTGCTCTGTAGATGAGGGAGGAGTATCGGCTGAAAAGGAGGAGACCGATCTATTTATATTTACACGTCGACAAAGTGCTGTCATGGACTGTAGGAGAACACTGCCAAACTCCTCCGGATACACCAATCAACGTGAATACACAGGGATGTATGCAAATTTACGCCCTATTCGAAATCGAGCGGCTTTTGAAGATTCTGATTCCTTGACACTTATCTGCTCTCCCATGGCTCACGTAGTACCACCTTGACCCAGTTTCAACCCTGTTTTCCTCTTCAGTGCCCTCAATTCGTAGTCACTAGGCTCAGTTTTGACAATGCGTTTTCCTCACCCTCTGTCAAGAATGCAAACTCTCAACCTGTTTGCTTCGCGTCCATAAGTCTTTTTCCTAATTCGCCATCTTCACAGTGATATTCACATGATGATATTCCTGACCTCTTCACAAGAACTTTGCTTGACCGGGCGAGCACTCCACTGACTGACCTGGGGTCATTCCTTCCCCTCTTTGACAGGGACGGTAATGGGCAATAGATTCCGCTAAGCTTGTAAATAGCCAAGCATAGAGCGACTGGGCTAATTATCTTGAATACACGAGAATGACGTAATTTAACATTCAACTTGCTAAGAAATCCAATGGACGAAGGCAGCTACTCTCATTATCTTTTAGTTTTAACCCTCCCTCCTTTAAGCTATTGCTTAAGTTATTACTATTACTCGACATCATGTCGAACATACTAGCACTACCAGATGAGATACTCCAACAAATCGTCGCTTTGATACCATACCACACGTTCTTCTCACTCCGCCGCACTTGTCATCGGCTCCGAGCCTTGGCCACCGACAACCTTGTCAAACAAGCCTACAGCGCGCTCAAGACAGAACTACTCGCCAAGGAGAGCTTCAGCACCCATGCCTGTGCGGATGTGGAGGCGAGAAGGGCAGCAAAGCGACAGTTGGAATCACCACAGCGGCTGAACTGCTATCAGTGCCTGCGCAATATACCAGCTACGCGCTTCGCGGTACATCAAACCAGGAGGATGCGCGCACCCGGTCGCCGCAAGGCCGCAGAGAGAACTTGCATCAAGTGTGTGCTACGGATGGGCGGTGATTCGGAACGGTCGTATATCTTTACCTCGAGTGATAGTTCTATGATCCGCTATTGTAAGACGTGCGGTACGCTAGTACGTTTGTGCAGCAGTCCACCACCACTGACGACGACGACGACGACGACCAGCAGCGAAAATGCAACCGCCTCAGCCGCCGGTGCTGTCGCGGGCCAGAATAACATTTCCTGTGGCAGACCATGCGCGAGTGTCGAGGACGAGGAGTGGTGGAAACAGGGCATTATTAATGCTAATAGTAGTAACAACGGTGGTGGAGGTGGTAGAAGTAATGATCATGATGCGAGCCAACGCGCGACAAGATGTCAGAAGTGCTGGGCTACCGACCACACAGATCGGATCGCCCAGATCACAACGGACGATGGTCAGAATTGGTGTCTGCATTGTCATCAGGAAAGAGTCGTGAGAGAGAGCCAGCCGGATTAGGCATGCGTGTCCGGTTACGAGCTTCGGCAGCAAGAGGACTGCACAGCACAGTAATTACGTGCTGCAACCCCTCGCTTAACAGATCCTGCACACAGCTCAGCCAGGGCCTCCGCTCCTCCCTGCCAGATGGGGATGCACATTTACTTGTAAGGAATATATGACTTATCTTTTGGCACAGCAGCGTGAAGTAAAAGCCCATCACACTTTGTTTTGGTTGTCACCCTTCTCTCCTCATTTCCTAATTATCCCTCCTAAATAACAGATGTGAACATGACCAGAATTTCCACCAATCAGAACTGGCAAGGCGTTGAAAATAAGCCATTTGATTGGTAGAAATCCTGTACACCATCAGCTCAAACCCCCTGTCCAGCATCCTGGTTTACACGACTATTCAGGGGGGAGAGTAGCGCTGATTCATTCACTACAAACTCAATTGTAATCTTTTCAGTCCTCTCTTTGTGTCTCTTGAATCTGTTCCTTTGGGACAAAGTCAGCTTTGTCCTGCTGGAGCTTTACTACAACCCCTATGCGCCAATCGAGTCTCATTGGCCATGTTGCAAGAAGCCTTTGGAAAATAGCCCCCCATCTGTAGTTCCTTCCCTGTCGTTGACTCAGGTGGCAAAACCCCTGCTTGAACCACTCAATGTACTGTAGGCAAAGTTAAGACTCATCAGTCTAACATTCTTGGCGCGTGTGACGTTATCTCATCCCGGTCCAAAACATGATATTTCCAACAACTTCCCATTGGACTCCGCTGAAGAGCCATTCGTAGCAGGAATGCACGCTTGAAGCCCGATGCATCGAGGGGAGTAATAGGCTTTCAATATTGACGCCCATACTTAGGGGAGTCTGTCTAGTCTGTGAAAGTGAGGTCGGAATAGTTGCCACGGGTTGTGAACTGCAGCCCATAGTTCGATTTCATGTTAAGCCTGGAACACTGGTAGGCTCGGGAACCTCAACCCCCTAAAAAGACCAGGGAGTCTTGCCACTTTCAGGCCAAGATTATAGCGTTCCGATATATGTGTGTCATTCATGACATGTCAGAAATCCAAAACGGTTTCTGCTTTTGCATACTGGTACGTGACTTGCGGGCAGTTCAATGTGGTCGCCCCAAAGTCAAGATGATTTATCCAATACGGCCGACCACCAACTGGTCAGATCAGGTCTCATCTGTAAAGAATAATAGGCACGCTGACTGCGCTGCTCTAACATTGATGTTGGGTGCAGCTGCAAGATGCTCAGCCAAGTTTCGGTCGATATTGTTGATAAGCTGTTGCTTGAGATTGGTACAACTGGGAGTTCTCCTCTTGCTGGACTTTGCTCATGCAGGGACTGGGTGCCAGGTACCAAGCTTGAGTGTGGGCTTCCGAGACTGCGATTGGATGCCCTGCACCAGGAGGCATATTCATCGGCCATCCCATTCCCTGCAGTAGTGTAGGTTGGAACGTCGTGGAATCAGGATAAGGATCGTTGACTCCCGGATGTGGATCCTTAATATGCTGCGCCAGTCGAACTTGCTGCAACTCCGCCGCGTCGGTGACTTCGTTTCTTCTTCTCTTCATAGGTCCATATGAGTCTGCATGATGGTAGCCACTATTCGTGCTACGGAGTTCATTAGCATCAGCAACAGAGACTGAACGAGATGCTGTCTCAGGTGTCCATTGACTTTGCTCGATTCTGGAACTAGGCTGAGGAAAATTGAAAATCCCGGGTTCTGAAGAAGTTGTGATAGAACTAGAACCGGGCATCAACCCAAAAGGTGACTGACCGAGTGATCCTGAGCCTCCTTGTTGGTGTTGTGGAGAAATATATGGATTTAGCTGACTTTCAAAAGAATTCGAAGGCACGGGGTAATCAATGGATTGAGGATGGCGCAAGGGCTGATGATACTCCATATCCTGTCGAATGGAAAAGTCAGCTGCAACTAAGATCAGCTTCAGAGCACTCGACGAACACGCAAAGTGCACAAACCTGATTGATCGACCCCAGCAACCCATTGGCTCTGGAAAGGACTATGTAGCGAAAGTGGTCCAGTCACCATGGTCTCATCGGTCTCTTTGGTTTGGATCATGGACGAAGCGCTAAAGTGTCCAGGCGACCTCGATGTCTGCATGAGGGGTTCGTTTGTCGCTTCGGATTTCGACGCCGGTGTTAGTGGCTTGCTCAATGGCTGTCCGGCTAGATCTACTGGAAAGAATTGACACTCTTTCTTCAAGCGGATGCAATTTTGACATCGCCCACTTTCATCGTCGTTAGCAGGGATGCAGCGTATCTTCCTGCGTCGACAGTGACCTATAACTCTATTAGTACCATCTTTGCTCTGTTGTAGAAGAAATCTCACCGCAGGCAACTGCGGTACGATGGTACCCAAGTTTATTTCTCTTCTTATCGCCCGCTATGGCTACGTCCTTTGGTCCAAGGCTTTGAACACTGGGAGACGAGTCTGCTGTCTCCAAACAAGGATCATCCGACGCAGATATGTGTTCATCACCAAGGGCAGGGCTCGTTGTTGCCTCGTCGCTAGCATGTGAGTCTCTCAGGTGCTCTTGTGTTAGAGAGGTGGACTGAGTTGTTCGTGGTAGCGAACGGGTTCCAGGGTTAGGACGACCATCATATGCCATGGCACAGGAATTGCAGACGTCCTCTTCAATATCGCGTCACACTCAGAGTCCACATTCTCGACATGCTCGAAATTAAAGGTCGACCGCGTCTTGCTGGCAGCAAAAATGGACGGATCGAGCGATATCGCAATGAATTGCTAATGCTGATGAGACCGCTAAAGGTTTTCAGCCTCACGGCGACGCTATGAAAAATATCGATGATGTTGATGGGTATTCACTAAAGCGCCTGCTTCAGAGAGTGCGAAAACCGTCCGCATCCAGGCTCGCAAGGCGAATGTATTGGAAGGTGCGGCCTTGACGGGTGGGACATCGAATTGAACGAGTCGCAACGAGAGAACGGCCGTGGATGAGATAGATCCAAATTTTTGATGATTCCAGGATTGAATTCGTCGCTCTCTTGAATAAAGGCGCTGCAAGAATTCGGAGGTTGGTCTTGCATGTGTCAGCTGAATTAAGAGGCCCCAGTCGGCTACGAGAGGATGAAGGTGGCCGCAATCGAGTTTCGGGTTGCCAACACAACAAATGCGAGCGCTAAGCTTCACGCACAAATAATCGTATGTCAGTGTGAGTGTGTGTAAGGAAGTTGAAGTAACATAGCAAAACAGCGTAGATGTCCTACGACGAGATACCCTGTTAGACTCAGTCCGCGCTCAGTTTTGAGTGATGCAAGTTGGGGGGCAGATGCAATGGATCTTGAAGTTAATTTGGGGTCTATGGGACCAGGTGCCAGACTACAAGAAGACGCCCAAAGGAGTGTTTTGCAGAGATCAAACCCCTGTGACAAGACGAGCGTCTGAGTAGAAGTTTTGCCAGGAGTACCGTGGCTGATTGTGGGGCCACAGCTGGGCCCTGCTTGACTCGGGTAGCTTTTCGTTCGCATATCAGTCTGAAAACATAGTGCGCAACATGTTTCCATTATTAACACAGATGCATGCAAGCCACTGGTAAAAGGTCATGTTAGGCTGATGTTGGACAATTGAAGCGGGGCCTATTAACTGACACTATGGCCAACAGATCTGAGCAAGGCTCGGCGACGCCCGAGCACCGAGTTGATGTTTTGAGTTGGAAGACTCGCGCTATTGGTCCCCGATTGTCCAGATCGGTTCCCTAACAACTCCCCTGCTTATAATTGATTAATAGTGCGTTGCAAACATCTGACTCAAGTGCTGTTTGGGACTCAATGGGTAGATCTGCAGGATGTTTCATTTTTGGGAATCCTGCATAGTGATGGCATCAGGAACGAGATTCAGGATTCTGTCGATGTTACACTAGATCTGCACAACCAGGAGACCACGTGCTTTAGTGCGTGTATCGGGGCGATCTTTCTCAACCTCAGGGAATTCACAAACGCCGTTAGTACGTAGTACGTTGGATTAAGATCTGCCGGAAACGGGGAAGAGTTCGTCCTTTGGAGTCGCATGAGCAGGCGCCTACGAAAAGTCTCCATTGAACGGAAGCGCCGGCGCTATGCGGAAATGGCCTAAAGGTTTTTAAAGTTGTATCAAGCGCACCAGTCGCTGTGCGCCGAAAGGCGGGGCAGACTACTTGCAGACACGACTGCGCTAATAACCACAGAAGGTGGTGAAAACTCAAACTCATCCACTATCACATCATGGTCGGCTCCACTTAGAGTAGTTCGACAGCAAGCGATGTGGCAAGCTAGCTATGAAGACGTGCCCGAAGATGCGACGCCATGTGAGAGCTTCCGATGAAGTTACCGACTTGAAGGAGATGAGCGCGCTGCACTCAGCGGCGAGCAAGATGCCGAGCCGGCGAATAGCCTATGAGATTATTACTAAAGTTGACCTCCAAATGCTTGAATGATGCACCATAATCTACGGAAGACGATACCATCAAAGGCCTGCTCCATGCTCTTTGACAGGAGACCGCTTAAAGCTCAATGGAAGGAAGGCGGTCTTTTCGGCTTCGGTGCGCAAACCAAACATTATTGCAGGGTGAAGCTCTGCAAGCAATAATATAAGTGCGCTTAAAGCAAGAATAGAGAGTGCCCTCTGGTACAACGCGAGGCACATGTAGTCCCAGTCGCGGTGGATCTCGCTTGACCGTGGAGCTCGCTCGTGCAACGAAGGACCCGCTATGCTGCCTTGGCCATGAGGCTGATCTCAGATGACGCGTGGTGGCTCAGCTGATAATTTAGAAATGAAAAAGGGTCATAGCTCAGCTGCCGCAAGCTCAGTCGTCGTCTCTAGGCAGTTGAAACTGAGATGTAGAGCATACAACTCATCAGTGCATCACAACCAAAAAAAGACGGACAAGACACGGAACGCTCGAGGCCTACAAGGGTAAGCTTGTTACAGAACAAAAGACGAGGAGTCGCATCTCGCTTGCACTACAGCGGTTGCACGGACCACGATCCACGGTGATCCATCCACACGTGTCGTGCATGTCTCGTCATCACGGCCAATCTTTTCCGACCACACAACCCCGGGCGCATCTGAAGGAACTCTGGAGCCGCTTCTAACCGCTTTTATCATAGGCTTACAGGGGCGCTCGGAGAGTTATGCCCAATGTTTCCTACGGGATTGAGTATCCCTAACCCTACACTCAGACAAAAACGGTTTTTAGCTTTTGGTCTAATGATTTTAACCAAGGTATGCCAAAACATTCTGCAAAGCTTCCACCTATGATAGTAACCCCAGAATCGCTATCAGCTGCCGCGGCACAGACGGTAGATATTGCACAGCGCCACACCGCCAATACCGGGTATTTCTTGAATTGAAAGCGGCACAGGGCTCTCTCATCCCTGATACGCTGGCAAGGGTCCACCTTCCGCATGACGACAACTCCTGATCTGTAGACTTCCGAGAGTCCCAGGGTGCTCGCAAATTGACCGATTCTTTCCCGAGGCTAGAGTATCTTGACTAGAAGTGTTGCATAATTCTACCATCCGTTGCTTTGCCTCAGAAAACAGTCAATGATACAGGATTTGAGAGTGCTGCTTTCTGCAAGGCTCTGATGGATAGGGGGACGGGTCTGATAAAAAAGCAATTTAGTGTTGCGACGTGAAACTCCGCGGTCTAAGATGCTGTGCGCTGATCAACAAACTTCAAGCCCTATTTGAAACCGGCTGTTTTCCAGGTCTAGAACGAACCATTGGCGGATTATGCCTGGATGGCAGACAAGTGGCGACCCCTCAGACCTTAGCTTCAGCAAGCGAGCCTTCTGGGACTTTCTTCGATACCCAATCGCTTTGCAAATCGGCCTTCCAGACACTACGCGTTCGCACTAGGTCATGACTCGCGCACAGATGTCTGGCAGCTCATCCGAACACATCACACCACATTGGCGGTTTTTTCCCACTGGAAAACCTCTTTGCCGAAGTATGGACCACACCTTCGGGTTCTGGGAGCAGTTCCGGTGAAGCAGAAGCAGACTTTGTGATGTGGAGATACGGTAGGTCAAGGAACGGCGAAAATTTGGTTCGCCTAAGAGCTGAAATCAGGTGGTCTGATCCTAGCTCGAAGTCATGGATCACCTTATCGTCTTAACATGTTACAAACTGTACAGTATGGCTGATAAGTCAGAACTTTTTTCCAACAAGACACTATCTCTCACCCCGCGAATGAGGGGTTTTCCATACTGGTAATGGATGATGGTATTCATATCGGTACATGTATCGCCCTTGGCCCACAGGAATCCATTCTTCTCCAAGACTAAACAATATCATTAGCGCGCCAGCTGCCACCACTAGAAATATATAGAATTGCCCAACACGCTGATCCAACTGTTCGGAACCCTCATGGAAGCCAGATGTAGGATGAGATACGAACAAAATGCAAGTTCAAGGGATACATATGGCAATTGAATCAAACAGCAAAGCTTCTCGCCCTTGCGCTTATTGCATTTGCTAATTTCAGTCAATGTCCAATCAACATCCAAACAAAAGGGCAACCAAAAAATTGGTCCTGCTTCTCTTCTAGATTCCATTCCCTTGTGTCCCCTATTTCTGTACTCTTCCATGTCTCAGGTGTCTCCTCCGCCCGTCCGAATTACAATTGCTACTTCCAACGCCTTCGCTTCTCGCACTGCACATGACAAACATTGTCTCCCGATCCGACTCACAATAGCGTCCCTGCCTACTTTCGCGCACCATGCTCGCGCTAGGATCTCTCTCAACCCGCCTGGCCCGCCTCTTCCTCGTGGAAACACGAATGAATCTAACTGCTCTTTGTTTTCTCGGCCCTTGTCTGACTGTTCGCGATCCCTCTGCACAGTTTCTTCGGTAGCGAATCGAATTCTACGGGTGTCGCTGGTCGTAGTTGTGGTGATGAGGTTGCTGTCGCTGCAGTTACCGGAGGCATGAGGGCCACGAGCGTCGATTACCCAGGGGCCTGCCCTGGCTTCTTTACTGCATGGATTAGGAAGCCAGTCATTTTCGTCCAGGCTTAAGACCTCTTCGAGCGATTTGACTTGATATTTGAAAGTGTTGTGTAAGGGGTGACCTGGGAGGTGTTCGTGATGTTTGTGGAGGGGATGCCTATGTTCGTGCGGCTGCTCTTGCTGGGTTTCGATAGCTTTCACATGACCGTGTGGTGGACGGCAGGGATGGCCAGCGATGAAGCGGACTTCGTATCCCAGAGGGATGATGATAGACTTTGAGGGTTTCTCGGCGCCGAACGAGACATGAGCAGAAATGGCTGCTCTATATATCATTTTCCCGCCCTCACCGGATTGACCACTCTTATCCAACTGTTGTGTTGCTTCAAGTATGAGCTCCACGTCCTGAACGCCCACTTCTGGAAGTTTGTCAAACACATTATCGGTAACCATGCTGAACTCGCTGCTCAACACCTTGCCATGTCCAAAACCCAGGGGACTGCTCTCATTACCGAGTGCGTCACCGTCGTAGATCCGATGTCCCTGTCGCAGCTTCTTTGGCTCATTTGCTCTAACCAGCAGCCATCCATCGCCAAACTTCTCTCCAGTCTTTGAATCCACAGGCGTCGCAGCTTCCGGCAGGGCAATCCAACCGACTACCTCCGTCGTGCCTTCAATAGGGGCCATAACCCAGCCGACGATGTTTGCTTTGCTCCACCAGCTTCTCTTCCGCCACACAAATCCAGATCTTGTCCAGGCCTTGTTGCCCAAGGCGGCTAATGGTTTTCCTTCAGGATCATTCTCAAGCAGCGTGCACATAAGCAACCCGGGTGTCGAGTATCCTGGGATGATGAATCCTCCGAGCCATCCATGACTCACTGGGCCTCCTATCGTCGTTTCCGAAGCTGGCCGAAGCTCCACGACGGAGGTGTCATCGTCATGAGTAGGAATGTACTCGCCGCGTGGAGGCTCAATTCCAAGGGCAAGCATTTCCTCCTGTTGCTGCAAGGGCACGGCAAGCTTCTGTTTAAGTGAAGCTTCGACAGCCTTTATGGTAGGCCATCTAAGGTGGGTGCCGAACACAATGAGACCTTCGGCCATACTCTTAAGCTCGCGAGGAAAGATGCCTATATTGTACGGGGGTTCGACCTTGTCAGAGGAGTACGAGCGCCTAAACATATCTAGAAATCCATGACGATCGTGATGGGGGCTTTGAGGATGGAGTTGAGCTTGCTGGAGGTCTGACACTCCTTCGTGCTTGGTAGACGACGATGGAATCTTTTTGGCATAGATGAGGCTAGCAAATCGCCTGGCAACGACCAGATCCCAATCAACTTTCAAATTTCGCAATTTGTTAAAACGATGAATTTCTTGTGGCGTGATATGGATCTCATGTGAAGCGATGCCTAATCGCAGGGCTGCGTCAAGTCGAATGACAAGCTCGGTCGATAGCAATAATTGAACGAGATTCCAATGGCGCTGCTGGCCTGGCGAAATTCCATGCTGATCGCTGCGACTCTGGTCTTCTGCTCTTGTTGTATAGAGTCTCTCGACGAATAACCATCGCTCCCTCGGCAAGCTCAAGTCGACCCATACCCCAGGCGTCGTCATCACCTTGACTAGGGCTTCGATCTGAACCTTCAGATCGTGCTTGTTTCCCATACCATCAATGATCTTACTTGGTGGGTAGAGTAATTCACAAAACAGGTAGTCTCCCAATTTCGCTTCGCTCGTGATGTTCAGCACTGTGAATTGCCAATCGTTGGCAACAATATCATCTCTCAACTTGCTTAGGTGAACGAGTCGGTCAGCAAGGGTCTCGAAGGTGATATTCCTTATCCCGACTGCCTTCCATGCCTTTGGCCCACCTTTCACTAATTCATTGCGGTTATGCTTTGGCTCATGCTTTCCAATATTCGCCTCACCCTCACCATGCGATAAGGCCCTCGATGCCTCTGTGGAAGACATTTTTGCGAGGTTGATGACCGGATTTGAAACCAAGGTGCTCTCTGACAGGCCTATATCCTTGCCGTGTTCGTGGAGAGTGGTTTGGTACAAGCCGTCACCGACAGGGCGCTCGAGGTAGGTACGCAGTGCCATGGTGCCAACTTCAACTGCGGTGAGCCCGATCATATTAGGTCGTTCATAGACACCCATGTCGAATGTTGGTCGCTTTCGTGATTGCGTGGTATTGGGTGGTTCTAACTTTGGGGGTGCCAAACCCTGCTATCCGTCAGCCAGTGGGTGTACAAGTGGTACCAGTCACACGAGAAGCATTAGACCTACGGGCCGCCATCCGGTACCAGGCAAATGGGCATGGAGCGTAGCCAATGAAAAGGTCACATGCTTCGAATACACGCGATCCTGCAAGTCAGTGATATCGAGTTCATTGTTCCAGGGAAAAAATGCTTGAGGAAAGTAGCGGCCTCGACGCCCCTTCTCAAGCATGAAGTGGGGAGCACCGGAGAACAAAGCCTGAACGTCCTCTTTCGTGAGGCTGCTGATGATGTGTTCTGAGCTGCGGTGAGAGGAGGGCGATTGGGCGTCTCCTTTCTTGGGTTCTTTGTTGGTGCAAGACTTTGAGAGGGACTTAGACCTGAGAGGAGCCGGGCCTGAAGACAAGTGAGCAAGACAAGTCTGCTATAGTTGGGAATGGCTAGAGTGTCGTTTGCATTGGGAACCCTACTTGACGTACCCTGCTTTGGTGGGACGGGCGAATAGCCTCCTTCATGGCTCAGCTGAGGCAATGGTGAGACGCTGGCATTCCCATTGCGTTTGAGAGGTCAGCAAGGACATACTGGAGCAGTCTGATTAGTTCTATCCGCCGAGTCGCTCTGTCTTCTCGAGAGCCGCTCAAACAATGATGAATTAATGCCGGACTCGTCTACCCGTCTTTCGACGGAGCTGGGTCGATTCAGCTCCTTGGAGGAGTCGCGGCGAAAGAGAGGCATACTGGTGATAGTAAGCGCGGGGTCACACCGAGTAGGAAGGAGAGCGGATCAAGCCATCTTCTTAATCGTACTCCTGCATAAACAACTAGTGCCTTGGCGATGTGGATGTCATTTAATAATAAAACACAAGTTACTGTACCTGGGACCTGTAGTAGATGCTTGAGTCCATCTAGAGATCTATTGCACTATTATCTGCCTTCACGAGGGGTGATAACATCGCAATCAAACGCTAAACTCGACACCGGGTCTCTCTGCCGGAGCGGCGTCTCTAGCTGTCCTTAGTGGTGACCAGGAACCGAGATCATTAGTTACACCTCGATGCGCTTTCCCTAGTGGCAGAATCAGTCCCTGTACTGCCAACATTGAGTGCTAAATCCATTGGACTGCATGGGATGAAATTATTTGCTAGCTTTGGTATTGCCTCATTTAATGCCCCTGATTTTTGACCCCATCAATTTTGATACCCCTCATACAAATTTACTGCTACGGCCGCAAAAATGATCGGATCATTATATAATTGGTATCATTTAATAGCCAATCTCTTAAGCTATCAGCTGATATCAACTATATCACCTAAAAACACCCTCAGAACCGAGGATACTAACGCTCTACCAAGCACACCGCATTTACTCCATGTTAGAATGCAGAATACAATCATCCGCCTGCTCATCAATCGCTTACAAATCACGTCTAATTGACTTACCAATTGCTTATTGATCATTTACGGAGTTTGCGGCTCAATCATTGCTTGTTTGAACCCAGCAATCGCCTTTTCTGATCTCTCAAGCTCTTGAAGATGAGGGTATCGTCTGATTAGCTCCTTTTTACGAATCACCAAGATGCTCTCAATTGGATTGGGATCTGGCGAATAGGGTGGCCACTCAACAAGCCAATCTTGAACAATTTGTGTAGTATGAATTGTACAGTTATCCTGTACAAATCCTATCTCTTGAAACCACTCCTCAAAGATCTGGGCTTCCAGAACTTTGAGATGGGAGTAGGTAGTATACCTATTCTGAGGGAGTCTATATCTTGCTCTATTATGACCAGTTCTGTTTATCTATTAATCTAAATTCTAGCCCAGATCACATAATTGAGATATCCCTCCCTTTACCCTGGGGGTTAATTATCTCTTTATCCTATTTCTGAGGCAGTGTACGAAAGCACCAAATCTGTCCTTGTCATGAATCTGTTGGGATGAGACAATCCTCCACCTGTATCCGCTCATACCCTGCAGCGAGCTGATAAATGCCGCGGAACAGAGCCTACCGATCTACTCGGAGTTGACCGATTATACAAGGGATATATTGTCACGGTCGAGATGGGCTAGTCTTCTCCGCGTCGCATGGTGCAAGAGAGGCAGGAGGGAGCCAAGTAGTGGGCTCAGGAAGTGTTGGAATTTGGGAAATGAGAAGTGGGTCTTGCAAAGGGTCAAATTGCTCTCTCTGATTGTTTTTATCTGGGTATGACCTCGGGCGGTCTTATATACGCTGTATCAATGAGTGAATATCCCACTTTCGTATACCATACCTTGAATCCTGACAGTTTCGCATGTTTCATTTTGACAGTTGATATTCGTCAG
>QQXO01000014.1:0-140797 GCA_003709845.1 Chaetothyriales sp. CBS 134916 | reverse complement strand
CCAGTGCCCCACCGTGGTCATTTCGCACCTCCATCTGCCGAAGCTCTCGACCCCTTGGGGTCACGTGGTACGCGACATTCTTCCCACTTTTTGGTACCGACGGGTAGATGCCCTTCAAGCCGACCGGATGACCATGTGTCAGTCCTTTGGCCCGTGTGTACCTTATCTTCCCAGCCGGCTGATGAATGCTTTTTTGGAGAGCATGAAAGTTGGCTAGGCAGCCAGCGGAGCTTGCAATGATGCAGAGACTCTTGCGGCCCCGTAGCGCCTACAAACCAGCTTCTTCACAGTGAAAGCAGAGAAATCTATGATGTGCCGCTATTAAGCTAAAATCAAGCATCTCCTCTTCCTCCACAGAAGACCTGGCCTATGATGTCATCGAGGGGGAAGTGATCTGCAGTATCAGGATATCTCATTCCATCGGCTCCGCCATATTAGCCACAATATCTTCTCCGTTGACATCAACGACAAAATCTACCAAATCTGTATTTTCCTTGATCTCCTTGTCCACCCTCAAGTACGAACTCACCAGTACTTTCTCCACTGCTGCTACAGCCGTGATCAGACTACGCGCGCCCAGATGTGGATGATACCCATCCTCCGCGATATTCCTACATACAGACGCGTCGCGGTGGACGTGGAGGCGAACGTTGCCAACAAAGCGCTCCTCGGAGTCGGCGGAGAGCTTGACAGGATCACGCACTTTGCGGCCGAGCTCGAGAAGATATTTGTGCGCGATGGCTGCTTGTTCGCCGGGTGAGAAGAGGAGAAATGGCAGAAAGGCAGATATGCGGCCCGTGACAGGAGCCTTATTCGCCATTGTGGTTAGCTCATCCTCTGCTGGTACTGTACAAACTACGCTAGGGACACGGAATTACTAACCGAGAAATGGCTCAGGAAGCCCTCTTTCAATTCTTTGCTCAGCGCTTTCATGAGCCTCGCTTGCTTAACTTCATCATCGCCGTTCCAGATCGTTGCGCCATGCTCCTGGCAAAAGCTTCGAATCTTGTCGTCGAGAGCATTGGTTGCGATTACCCATATCGTCTTGGAGCAGTCAATTTTGTCGCCATTCCGACGGTCTTGATATTCACCTATAATTATCCGTAGTTAGCTGGAGTCTTCAGCATTCAGGCAGAACCCTCCCTTACCGTTATCAAATGGTAGCAAGAGAGCCTGATGCACCTCTGCCGAGGTTTTCTCAAACTCATCCAGGAACACGATACTCCTCTCCCCATGGTGTTTGGCCAAATGATTATTCAACGGAGTGCCTCTAGCTGCATTGACGAAGGGATCCCGTCCACCGAACAACTCTATCTCGCGTTGAACAATGGTACAATCAACCACCAGCGGTTCCAAGTTCATGAGATAGCCCAATCGACGTGCCATTTCTGTCTTTCCATGTCCGCTTGGTCCTGCGAAGACAAGCACTAATGGTCTCTTGCTTGGGACTGCAAGGTTACTGAGTAATTCGGACAGGACTTGTTGTGCCGCAAGAGATTGTCCAATTAGGAAATAGGGAAGGCCAAGAAGTTCTATGGCATTCCTACGTTGTGCGATCTGCCAGTGCCGTGCAGAAGGCCGTTTTGTCTTCAGGGCACGCTCCAGGTTGTATCGATTGGTGAGATGGATTGTGCGCGCTAGCCTAGCCCTGGCCTCTTTGTTCAGCCAACGCATTGTCGAGGTAGCGACATCTTTCAGCTCTTCATCTGAAGGCCCCTCCTCGGCAAGATCGCGGAAGTACGGCATGTAGAATGCTTCTGGGATGGCGCGAGGTGTAGCTCCCATACTCAGGAGTGTGGCGACGATGTCTGAAGTATCTTTCTCGATAGCTTCGCTGTGAGCTATGGCAAAAGCAATTAGTGGGACTTGTGATGGCTCATGAACTGCATTGACGTCGCCACCAAATGCAATGAACGCTCGAAGAATGCGGTCATTGTTGGTCGCTGCGGCAAAGAATATGGCGGGAACGCCAGCGATCGAGTCATTGATATGTTGCTCGATAATCATTGGGTTGAAGAAATTGAAGTAAGTTTGCATGGCTTGCTCATCGGCACCATGTTGAAGTGCACCGACAATGGCTGTGATGTTAAATCCACCTGAGCCACCTGGACCAGGCGTCAGTGACGCTGGTGCAGGAATTAGAGGGAGAACAAAGTCCCATCCTACTTGCTCTTGGCAAGATTTAGGGTCTGTGGCCGACGATTCTAGATTCTCAGACACTCGAGCTGGTTGTTGTTGTGCTGAAGGTGGCTCAATAACGACCGCCTTTCTCAGCGAGGGGTCTGTATTCTCAGGCGGTTTAATATGTTGACCAGACGAAGACGGCACAACGTCGAACTCCCGTCTCAGGGATGATGCTCTCGATGTTCTGGGACTGGAAGGGCTTGTGTGACCGACATTTGGAGAAAGGGGGTACAGGTACGCCGAGGTATCATCCAGACGATAGTCCATCGGGTCGTGATCAAATGGACTATACCGAGAGGCATCCCGCGTCTCATCTCCGTTCAGGCTCGACATTGACCGTGGTGTTCTTATGTGGCGTTGGGGTTGACTTTCATCGGTCTTTGGCGTGAGTGCATCTCCATCGCCCAATGTGTCGCCAACGAAAGGAGTCTCTGTAGTGACCTCGACCGACGGCCTGCTTTTCCAGGGCAAATTGGTCATCCTGGAATCTGGCGATGGGTTTGGCCTGCTTGGCATGTACTTCATCAACGTTCTGTGACGAGCTTTAGCTTTCTCGGGTTCATTGTTTGAGTGCTTGTCTCATGTCAGGATACCATTCGTATGCTCCTTGAAAGGTCACATTACTTTGAGCAGATTGATAGCTTGGCTCTCACTGCACGAGCATGAGTCCATCACATTTCGAATAGCCTCATGTCCAGGCACCTTGTTACTCTCCATGGCTCCAAGTTGGCTTCTAACTGATCAAGCTTGAAGAAGTCTGTATCTTGTTTGGCCGCAAGGCTGATGGATCAAGTCAAAGTTTGGACAATGTTACTGGTGGCCATAACCTCGGGCGGTTGGACAAGCAAATTAGGCTTGATGTTGCAAGTGATGCAGCGAAGTCATTCCCATGTCTTAATCGACGATTCTACGACTGAGGCTGAGGAAATACTCGCGCTGCGCCATCAAAATAATTGCCGTTCTAGGGGTGCAGAGCCGCAAGAATGGAGATAGTGCCGCAAGGCGAACGAACAAATCTGTTGCCAGCAGTGCAACCGAGTTATTATTGCAGGGGCTCGTGGCGTTAGCCTCCAGAAACAGGAGGCTAGACATTGCTAGGCCAAATAATCTGATGGGCCTAGAGGCATTGTGGCGTGGGAGACGAAGTCTCTTGTCGCCAGCCTGATCGTTGTCTTGCTCAAATCCCAGACAAAGAGGAGACGGACCAATTGACAGAAGATCTTCCGGCGTTTTCGTCATTACAACTTCCGCTTAACACCAGCCAGGCCCTTCGAGACTTCCAAGGTTCTTGTAACACCTACGCCACGAGCGTGCAACGCGCAAGCGCCTACTCAGAAGCTTCGGTGACTGGATATTGCACAATTCTGGAAGCTGCCCGACCCTGGCCAGAACTCGATAAGCTCTGCAGCCATGTCGGCCTTTGGTTCAGGCTTCAGCCCTGGGCTTGAAGTCACGTTGGCAGAATCCGACGCCTCAAGGTCACCGTGGTCGCGATCAAATGTTCTCTTCCTCAAACCAATGTCGCTGACTTGAGTATTTCGGTCCCATAGAATACTGGGAATCAACTTAGAAAGTGGCAACCAGGATGTCAGCAGAGTTTTCAGTAAATCCTCAGGGCGAATTCGCCGTGCACAATTCCCACATGAAGGTTCAAGGACTCCCGTACAGAGGGGAAGCCCAAGCACACCAACGAGTCCAGGCGCCTGAGCCTACGATGCACAATGGGATGAGTATGAAATCAGCTTCGGCAATGCTCGCTGATGACCTGTCAACACCGATCCCACATAACGCTACGAGCGCCTGGCAACCTCAAGATTCTGGTTTCCCCTTGAGTGCTCCTGTCGTGCAGGCTCCAGTAGAACAGACGACGACGGGCGAGAGACCACCTTACTTGTCTCCCAGACTCGGCGGGCATTTCGATCAACCAGCCATCTCGCCCGCCCGTTCACCAAACATGCCCCTCCGCACCTCGAGCCACTTCGACACAATTTCACGAGAAAACGCTGAGCTCCGTCACGAGCTCAAAACCATCCGGGCTGAGCGCGAACAGATACAGAGCGCATGCGACAACATGCTAACCGAGCTCATGACGACCCAGGGGTTCCTACAGGACGCTCAGTCCACCGTTGCTGCTCGTGACGCTGAACTCCATTCCCTCCGCGAACAACTCTCCCACCAACAGCACGACTCCACCCAAGACGGCGCCGGTGCTGGTCTATCACGCAGTGACGAGAGAGAACTCCGTGATCTACGCCTCCGTTGCAACCGTTTGCAGGGGGAGTGCAGACGAAAAGACGAGCAACTCCGCGAAGCACAGAGCCAAGCCAACATGCAGCAAAACATGTACGGCAGCTCCAACGCCAACTTTACCGCTCAACAGAGCCGCGAACTCTCCGACGCCCAACAACACCTCATGGATGCGGAGTCTCGCGCAGCCCATGCACAACACTTGCACCAAACCGCACAATCTCAAGCCGACACGTACGCGCAACAACTCCGGGAATGGAGCGTCGCGTACGATGGGTTGAAAGCTTCTTACGAAGATCTCCAGCGCTCTCATTCGGAACTATCCCAATCTGCCGCAACACAGATGACTCGATCAAGGGTTGATGATGAAGCAACTCAGCAGCTAGCAGTATTGAAAGCCGCGTTGGACGACGTGAAGAAGATGAGGGATTTCTTCAGGGAGAATAGCGAGAAGGTGGCGAAGAAGAATATCGAGGTTACAGAGCAGATGAGGAAGGCGCAGGATGCGTTGCATGCAAAGACAAGGGAGTTCGAGCAGCAGAGAGGGATGCTCGAAGCGTTGCAGGTGCAGGTGCATTGAATTGAGGATGCTTTGTTGGCGAAGAACATGACCTATGAACACTGGTACGGCGTTCTGGGGCTGAGTTCTTGGCCCGAGTCTAGGTATTCGTGACACGGAGCGTCTAGCAGGACTGTCCAGTTTTGGAGTCATTAAGTCAGGACGGAGCGACTCGCTGCTAAAATCCACTGCCGGACGCATGTGTCACTCTGACACTATCTTAGTGAGAAAATACTACCGGGTGGCAAGGGCTAGTTAGAGAAGGCTAGCATTAGATCGTTAGGGGAAGTTGAGCAGTTGTAAGCCATTACAAGATCTCTATTCATTTGATCCTCCTTACGAAGAGTGTTAAGCAAAAGATGTCGAGCATTCAGAGGCACTTTGGTGGCAATGGTCTCGACATGGTCTAGGCATGTTCAAGACCCCGATCGCTCATGCGACCATCACGCTCATTACGGAAGGATTAGCAATCACTACGAGGATCCTGGGTGGTCTGTGGAGAGATCACTCCGCGATCATGTGACATATAGTTGATCTGTGATCTGTACCGGTGCCGTAGTGTCGTATTTTCTCGGATTACTAGCGGTCTGAGAACAAACCTTCATACAGTTTAGTCCATATAGATCACTGCCATACAAGAAGGACAAGTATATATAGTTGGGCAGCTTGAGCGTCCATAGAATACCGTAGTCAACTTCGTTGGCAGATCGCTTCAGCTAATTATTATCGACATCGTACTACGTCGTCTGCACCTTTCGTTAGTATCCCTTAGCCGTCAGGTTTGAGTACAATTTTTCCTTGGCAGCACCTTTCCCAATTTAACTATGTTTTGGCCCCACACTATACCAAATTAGAACATATTTTGTTACCTTGGTAAGTGCGCTACTATATCCCAGTAAAATGCTCCAAATCAGGTATAGTACACCCCCGCGGTAACAAAAAAGTTCCTAATTTGGTATAGTGAGTGATTAAATCAGAAAAGGTGCTGCCAAGGAAAAATTGTACTTAAACCCGCCGGCTAAAGGGGATACGTGCCCTCTGCCTCAGATTCTCTGCAATGGTACTACTTCTCAAGCATCCTCCTTCGCCGTCCACTCCTCCTCTCATCGTCTTTCGAAACAGGCGAAGTCAAGAAGTGCGCATTAACATAGCCATACTTTTATCACAGCGATAAGTAGCTAGTAACGATCGCACCAGGACAGCTCGACTGAAGTGGACGAAGTGATGCATCGGATCCCTCTCGTCTACATAGCTGCCTGCGATACCACTGAGACACGCGCATACAAGTGGTTCCCATCCAACCTCGTTCGCGGTTTGCTGCGTACCACGCCGGAGATCGCCAAGCGTTGCTTGGACCTGGGTCAGGCTTTATCGGGGTAGCCACTGCCATCAAAGCTTCGCGAAAAATGACTATTCTGCGCGTCGGCGCATACAACCATAGCTCTTACGAATGGGAATCGTATATTAGATTATTCTACCTGTTAACAGGCGAGAATTCCTGGATATATATCTTTCTTGTTCACTTCCGTGAATGATTAGTAAGCAGTTAGTAAGCAGACTTGATTCGTAAGCGATTGGTCAGCAGGCAGATGATTGGATGCCGCATTCCAACATTTTTAATTGAACTTCATGACAAGGTCTTTGTCTTCTGGAGGGCTTGCTCCATCACTTCCGTATGACCAGAATGGCTACGACTGCTATTTGTATGATGGATATGACTCTCTATAGTCTGACAAGTATTCCAATGTAAGATGAAGACTATGTCCACCTTACTGAGCACTCTGCCAGCTCTGTGGCAGCAAACAATCAAGTTGTGCATGCTCTTCTTGAAACAATAGACACAGCTTCTTCAACAAAGCTTTTCAACATCTAAACAACACTGACAATTATTCCCCACTGCCAGAGACCAAATGCTCAGACCATTGTATGAACGCATGTGCTATGCTATAATCGAGTCCTTAACCTTCAATGGTACCTCAGATTCTCGAACTCCAAGTCAAACGCCGCCCCAGCATGTGTCGCCTGGCCCCGACCTTCTGTCAGTGTCGACTGCCCTGGGTGATATGTTTCGGCTGAAGGAGCATTGTATCCCCCGTATGTTTCATATCTCACAGCCCCCAGCCTAGGATCAACCATGCCGACCCTAATCGACTCGTTTTCTGTGGCTAGCAGCGCGGTGCTATCTATCCCTGGCATACCGACAACGGCTGACTGATCCTGCAGTGGCATCATCAAAGCAGCATACCTCTCATACTGGACATCCTCAATGTTAGTCGCATAGTGGCTGATCCCGTGCTGCATAGGCTCAGGATATCCATTCTGCGGGTAGGTCGGAGTTATGCGGCCTGGGTACTGTTGCTGATATGACGACAGGTTGTATTGCGCATGCATCGGTGCTGGTGAATAGCTTGTCGAGTAGTACCCGTCATCGAAGGGTGTACCCGTATTACTCCTGCTGCCACCATATCGACTGCTTCTGGCAGTACGGCTGCGTTTGGTTCTGCTCGATCCCCCCCACTCACCGTCGCTGTCGTCATTATTGTCATCACCACGACCACGCTTCTTGCCGTTTTTGTTTGGCGCAAACTTGTAATCTGGGAAGGCTCTGGCATGATTGTCACGTTCAAGGATGGCCAGTCGCTCATACTCCCTTCGAACGCTCTCCGGTTCTAGGGGCCAGCTGGCACCGGTGACCTGCGACACCACTTGATGGTTGTTCTCCCTGCAGAACTGCTTTACTCTCTCAGCATACGCCGATCGATACAGCATGAAAGAGTTCATAGGCCGGGAAATGTATCCGTTCTTCTTCTCTGCCTCCAGATGTCGGTCCTCAGAACGTCGATTGACCCAAGCGTCCATGTCTCTGACAGGGATGGCATAGTCTTTGGTCAAGACACTCAGAGGCTGGTCGATGGCCGGACCTCTGGGTTTGCCCTTTCCAGATCTCTTCTTCGGTGGCTTCTTCTTAGGGGACTGCGCTCTTTGAGAGTTCTCTAGGCTTGGAGGAGATGCTAGCGGCCTTCCGCTGCGAGTAGGCATCGCTGTTGTGGCATATGGCGCAGGTGACGGGGTCTGGTATTCGTGAGGGTGTGGCGCATAAAGCTATCCTCATTGTCAGCGACGATTGGTAACCGATGCCGGCTTTGTTTGACTTACATCTGGCTGATAGTACGACTGCTGCGTTGATATGTCATACAGGGCGGGGTCGCCATAGACGTCCTAGCATTGTGAGTGTCCCACTGGCTGATCAATGGATATATGGCTTCACTTACATATGGGTACATATCAGCTGGATCTGGCATCATTGGATTCGGTGGAGTATGCAAAGGAAAGGCATTGGCTGTCTCAGTGGTCTGGAGGACCATGGGTCCCCCATCAGGAGATCGACATGGCGACGGAGGTTGAGCGTCACTGAATGCACTCATTGTCTCTGACTGTTGTGGACTTCACGACACTGTCAACAGTGTTGGGCAACCGGCTATTGCAGTGAAGCTCAATGGAACAGACGCAAAGACCCGGCTATCTCTTGCAAGTGACCTGGGTACTAAAAGGTTCTTTTCAGTTCCAGAAAGGCTTCCACAGGTCGCAAGGCTCTTGTACCGCTCTACCAAGTTGCAAGCTCTCTGTCTTTGCTTGCTGCTCGCTTGCACCCGAGGGGTGAAAGAAGTCGATCTGCTTGACCTTTGAGAGGCTCTCTACTCAAGCAATTTGCCGGTGTACAATGGTTTTGCTTGCTTCCTTTGAAGCGGAACGTCAATGGAAGGCAGTGATTGATCAAAGGCTTTTTGTGGCCAGCAGAAATTTGGCCACGGCGGTAGAGAGTGGCCGCTTGGCGACTTGCAGGAGCTAGTGGATGGTCCTGCAAGAAACAAGCAATCCTTCTTTGGAACCCAGTGTCTTGCCCACAGATGCACTTTTGCAGTTCGGGTGAGAATCAGTGTTCCGTTTGTTGCAGTCTGATGCTGGTGGTCGATGTCAAGTCGCCGTTAGCTTTGTCTCGGACTGTTGACAAGCAGGCCCAGATGAGCTGACAAGGCAATTTGAAAATCGACGATGAGGCAATCTTTGTTGCAAAGAAGGTAGGATGAGAAAAGAGAAGGGCAAAGGACATATTACTTGCAGACTCGAGCCTACTACACCTTTGTTCTATCCGAGTTCGTCTCGACGTGAGCAGTTGCTCTCCCGCATCCGGTATCATGGGCTGTGACGAGGCAGACAGTTCAAAGCTGGTGGCGTAGCGAAAGTCATCATTGTCTGGTACCAAATTGCAGCATATGATACAGCCGATAGGCGCATACTCCACCCAGAATCAGCAAGGTTGAATAGTGGCCTGCTGATACCGCCATTTTCACACTCTAGTCAATCCTAGCCGACCAAACAGACATGATCCCGGACGGGGATGATATTCATGTGGAAAGTTTCATGTCTAGCACGCGTATCTACTTGATGCCCTGTAGTAGAGGGCGATTTCCGTGGCAGGCTACTACGATTCCATGCAAAAAAATATCCGAATCAACAGAGCAATCAGGTTAACAGCAAAGTAGATTCACCCGAGATCCGCGCGGCTAGATGGGTGTGATGGAGGGATAGAAAGCGCTCATTGAGCACGGACACCTCCCCCCCGCCTTCCTATTTGCGATGATGGTCCGTTCGTCATGAAACATTCCTCAGATTTGCTTGCGCTGCGCAAACGGTAGTGACTGATATCAGATGGCAGAAATCAGCTGCAGGCACAGACTGTCGTCCAGCTTTGAACTAGCTGTGTATTTTATCTACCTACTTACGTACCCCCCCGTTCTAACTAGTCTGATGCAGCCGAGCTCCTTTGCATGTCTACCCCAGCTCCCAAAACTTTCAAAGATTTTAGTGTGACCCAGCTCTTCGGCAAGCGGCATTCTAAGCGGAGAACGTGCCCTCGGATGGTGATGATGATGACCTAGACTAGATCTATTCCGTCATCCAGGTTATTAGCTAGCCCCACGGAAAGGTTGGTTTTAGGCGAGCGGACTGTTGAATTTTTAGTTTCTTTTGTATCCATCGTGTGGATTGGTCGTCGTGATGGTATATCACACGCTAAAGATCAATTTGATCCGGTAACACTTTTTTTGCCTTCATCCAAGCCCCCAAAACGTGAGCTTCGGTGACCCCGGAGTGCAGCCGTTTTTATTAGATTGCAATAATAGTGACACTACGACATGCCTGGCGTCACAACCCTGTCCGTATCTTTCTCTATCAAGACTAGTCCAGGAGCTAGCTAAGTCAGCAGAGCACACCGGCAGGCTTACCGATTGGCTGGAAACCTCTTTGGATATTTGCTGGACATTTTTCACCTCAAATCTTGACACACTCCAATAAGGAACGAAAGCCAGATACAAGTAAAAAAAATCCATGTCGACCATATCATAATTGTTTCTTGTGCTGAGGCAGTTTGAACTCTGTGTGTATCAGCCAACTCCGTGCAAATACGGCCTAGAGCTTCCTTTGCCCCGCGGATGTTGCGAGCCTGCTAATAACTAACTACCTTCGCATTTAAGTTGCTGTTGGTTTCTGGTTCAGCCTCCTCTATTCTCTGATCGATTGTTCTACTGATCGAAGATGACAAATTGTGAAGCAAACACTAATTTTTATTTTTTTGATCAAGTGTGTGCTTCTTCCAACCCATTCTCATTCATGTTGTCCTCCTGTGTTGACATCATGTGTCTTGCAGGTCGATGCCCTGAGTGAGTGAAGTGCATCCTTCCATTCCCCACACTTTTGCTTCTGTCAAATACCAACCGCTAAGCTGTCGGCTGTCCTCCGGCGTGCCCGTCCATGTGCCGAGTCAAAACCGGACATACGAGCACAAAAAAAGGTTAATCCGACTGCAATATTAAGAGAAAAAATAATACAACTAGAGCACCATTGATTGTCACATACCATACATAGTATAGGTCAAGAGTTAAGGTGAGAGTAGTGGTAGCTGTGGAAATGTCCCACCTTCAACAGTACCCGCTACCGTGGTGTCGGTATCGGTATCGCGGCTCCAGCTGAGTTGGCATGGTTGATGTCTGTTTGTTGCAGTCACAGTCACAGTCAGTCACAGTCACAGTCACAGTCAGTCACAGTCACAGTCACAGTCAGTGACAGGCAGAGTGACAGGTGCAGTAACAGGCAGAGTGACAGGTGCAGCAACAGGCAGAGTGACATGTGCAGTTGCTAGCAGAGTGACTAGCCTAGTCACAGGGCATACTAGTGAATGAGAAGCGCGATGACAAATCTAGCGAAGCCAAGGCGGCGCAATAAGTGGAGATAAGTCAGTAGGGGTTGGTGGTAAAAAGGCTATTTGTGAACCTTTTTAGTATGTAACGTAAAGAATGCAAGTCACCAGGCGGCAACATCGAGCATAGCTAGCCAATTGAGGACGGCCATCGCCTTGATCAAATTGCCCTTGAGATCCATGTGGACGCCGTCATACTTGTCGCTCTGGACGGACATGTTCCAGGTACCCAGATGGTCGATACCACGGCGAGAGGCCTCCAGGCGCATGCTGTGCTCAAACAGCTGGATCTGCTTGTCGCCTTGGGTTAGGATGAATTGGTCGGGCTTCTTGACGCCTGCGGAATTGGGGGTGACGAGGAGGCGGGGCCACAGTGCAGGATCCCCGGTTTCAGCGGCCAAGTATGGGGCGCGGGCGACTGTATGGGTGGCAATGGCGTCGATCCAGTTAGTGGTGGCCTGGACATCGAGGTCATTCCAGAGGCCGTGGCCGAGGATAAAGGCGTAAGGGCGGCGCGGCTTGGCAAGGGAGAGAAGGCCGGTGTAGCGGGCAACTTCGTCCGGATTCAGAGGGTATTTGAGCATCATTTCGATGGTGATGTCAATGGGGGGTAAGTGGGCGGGGCAGGCAAGGGAAGAGGGGTCGTTGGCAAGCACGGATGCGGTGCTGAAGATGCCTTGCATCGAGCAGGATTTGACTGACAGCTGGGCATTGCAGAAGCAGGAATGGCTAGTGGCGAGACCGATGTTAGAAACAGGAGGCCTATTGGAGAGAAGGAAGGCGGGGGAAAGAGGGAGAGGGAAAACGAACAGTTCTTGATCGTTAAAATTCCAGTTAGTAACTGCTCCATAGCCGAGATCTTTGCGGAGGAGGACGTTCAAGGCGCCGACGAGGTGACGCATCATGCTGTCGCCGACTACGATGACACGCTCGAAACGGCTGAGGACCGCGCAGGCCTCGTCGGAGGCGAACCAGCGCATGTCGCATCCGCGTGGCTGGAAAGGGGCGTTCAAGCCGATGCGGCCACCACCGGTGAAGGCGTCGAGGAGGGAGGCGCGGTCAGAACAGAGGGGGGAGAAGGGCTGGTGCAGATCCAACGAGGAGATGTTGCATTCGCTGTGATTACGATAGGCATATGTGCGGAAGGTGTCGTCGATGTCGGGGAGGCCGGATGTGAGGGAGCGGGAGACGGCGCCCAGGTCAGTGGTGAGACAGACGGGAGGCCGTGGATGCAGATGGACGGCAACGTAGGCGGCGAAGGTGCAGAGGTATATCAGGGTCAGCATGAGCAGTGGCCGCGAGGAGCAGATGGGCGATAGCAATATGGGTGGGATTGACAGACGCATAATGGCTGATGATTGATGATGAAGACGCCAATTCTTGATGGTGGATGGGCTGAGCAAGAAGAGAGAAGGCAACTAGTTTCGCTCACGTCGACGACGCGCGAACAACAGAACAACAGAAACAGCAAAAACAACATGCTAATCATCCCCATGCCTCTAGCTTCGGCGTGTTGATCTTGGACAGTGTCACCAGTGGGTCCGTCTTCTGCTGACGGAGCTCAATCTGGTGCTCTTCCTCCCTCCAGCGGGCCAGGTCGTTGGTGGCTCGCTCGACGGCTGAGGCCTTGCCAATGCCTGTTCCGAGCCAACCGCGGCTCTGTTGCGCCGTGTGTACTTTGTCCAGCGCCAGACCCTCCATCTGCCGCAGCATATCCTTCCAGTTGGACAGGCCCGTCTCGAGACATTGGCGGCACTTTTGGTGACCGGTATGCTCGTCCTGCTCATCCATGAGCCACAGTACAGCTTCGGCTGCGTCGACGCTGTCTCGCGTCCAGGCCAGGCCTTTTGCTTTAGCCGAGTCACTGGTTGCAAAGAGAATTTCTCCGATGTAGGTCATGACACCAACCTCTTCACACGCTTCTTTGAGCGTGTAGTAAGGCCGTTGGTCGCCCGAGAGCGGCAGTGGAGGATATGGGGTGTCGAAAAGGGCCTCTTTGATGGCGGTCCAGTATGCTTGGAATCCGGATTCGGTAGTTGGCCGGCCTTTGGGCTCCTGGTGCTCGGCTGGCATGGGTGGCAGAGACTTTCTGGCGCGCAACACGCTGAGATAGATTGGCAAAGCTTGCTTAGAGTCGCCGTGGCGAGCACGATAGGTGGCCAGGGCCGTTGTGGCCTTGAACAGGTTCTGCGAGACATGCTCGTCCTGGCCGGCGTGGAGGATTCCCGTCTTGCGGTCAACAACACTGTCAGCCGGCACAGGCAGAGCGGCGGCGGCAAGATCCAAGGCCTTGCCGTACAGCTCGGCTGCCATCTCTTGCCTGCCCTTGAAGTCACACCAGTCGGCGTAGGCTAGGGCGGCATCAAGCCTCTCGGCCGTGGTGAAGACGGGGTTGGCTAGGATGGCCGAGTAGAAGGAGCCGGGCGGTGGATAGGCGTCCTCGCACTCGAACGCATTAGGCACCTTCATATAGGCGCCTTTCTTGTCCCAGGGCAGCGGCCTGGGCCGTGGATTGGCCGGGCCGGGGATGCTGTCCCAGGGGATGGGCTTGCTGCGCGGCACACCCTTCTTGCGGGCCATGCCGTCCAGGTGCTCGGCCACGTCGGCGGCGCCCATCAGGGCCTGGTAATAGCCACGCTGCCACTGAGCGCTCTTGCTGCTGATGTCGAGCACAGCGCACACATCTGGACCGGTTGCCTCATCTGCCTGGCCGGCCCTAATCACGTCCACGCCGTCGCCGTCTATCTTGTCATCCTCCAGCCGCTTCAGCAGCTCCAAGTAGTAGAGTCCCGCCTTGGACCAGTCGGTCAGAATGCCGTCGATCTTCTCCGTCTCGGCGGCAGCGGCGTTGCGGAAGGCCCAGCGCGACCAGAAGGACCAGTCCCGTGGCGTGGGGAAGTCGTGCTCGTACTTGAGGTGCTGAATACCGACGGCGAAGACGGTGCCCAAGATCAGCGCGGGCCACAGCGCCAGCTGGAATTGCACATTGCGCCACAGTCGCCGCTTCCACAGCTCCTTGCGTTCCGTCGAGATGAAGCGCGCAATCGACGTCTGACTCGACCGCGCCGCCGACTGATGGAGAAAGGGCAGCTGGGGACGCAGCGGCGAGGAGGGCGATGGCACGGGCAGCCGCAACAGCGGATACTTATGGGAGAATGGGCGTAGCCGTGTCACTGACGCTGTCGTCGCTGTCGTCGCTGTCGTCGCTGTCGTCGCTGTCGTCGCCGCCGGCCGCGCCCGTAGTCGCCGGCGAGGGCATGGGACTGCAGCGCTGCTGCTTGGCACACGCGGCATTATGCCAGGCTCATTTCACGCTTGTTTTATGATCATGTCCATCTATGTATATAGTAATTAATCAGCTTAGTTGTTAGATCCTCTTCTGGGACAGTGTCGTTGTAAGACTCCAGGGTGCTGCACGTGACTCGGATTCGCTGCACCCAATGCCGTCCGCACGAGTCATGTTCCACTCGCCCTTTACTCCCAGATGATACCAGTATCGACTTTCATCGCACGGCAACGTCCTTGGAATGGGATACCAGCTCTCTCGGCCCCCATGTTTGTGTTTATGGCCTGCTGCCAAGAGAAGGGATGTGACTGCCACTGTGATGCGACTGCCACTGTGATGCGACTGCCACTAATGCGACTACTACTGTGATGCAACTGCCACTGATGCGACTACCACTGTGATGCAACTGCCACTGATGCGACTGCCTCGTCACAGGAACAATGACGAGCAATGGCAGTCGCACTCGCACACGTACCTTCCGCAACGCTTCTCGATAGCATTCCCCATCCTCAGTAACAGTGAATCGCTCGATCGCTCGACATGCCCCGTCTCATGCTCACACCGTCGAGCTCGTTCATGGCCGCTTCCTTCCTAGTCTCAGCCTCCGCACTCTCTGGTCTCTCTCGCCATCACTCCACGCCTGGACATGCCAAGTCACGTAGCAACGACATCTCCGGCTCCCTCGGCCCCGGTGATGCCTCAACGGTCGTGCCCCTGCCAGCAGACCGTCACAGTGCCTGAGCAACTTGAACCACCACCACCACCACCACCACCACCACCACCAGCGGCTGTACGCGCCTTCTCCCACTCAGATCCACTCCCGTCCACGCCAATCCAGACCCGGCATCCAACCACGTCAGCGGAGTCTCTCAGGCCCGGCACTGATGCTGTTCCGCGGCCCAAATTCACATACCCGCGCTTCTCCATGGTCACCACGCTAGCCAATACAGGCGGGCCTGGCTTCTCGATCGAGGAGCTGACCTCGACCGAAGTTTCCGAAGATGAGGATGCCATCATGCACGAATCCTGTCTTCGCCGACGAACATTGCCCCGCCTCTCGTGGCAGCCATCAACCCTGCCTACGGTGCCCTCGGAGTCTGGATCTCAACTGCCGTCTGATCGGCTGCAGAAGACGGCCGACTATGTCAGGCACATCCTGGCTAGCTTGCTCCAGGCCCTCATGGCATATCTCAGAACTGCCGACAAGCCACGCACAGAAGCAGGCGCCCAACATGCGAGCCCACCACAGCCTTGTGACACTCCAGCTGAAACATACGCCCACTCAATTTGAATCTGCCAGAAAAGCTTCTCGCACGAGCTTGGGCGCTTTCCGAAACGGGGTGGCGGCCTTGGCATTTAGCATACTGCCACTCCTTTCCATCAGGCATCGGCTCGAAACCGAGATCTTTAAGGCTGGCTGGTCATAGCTCTTATTTATTCTTCAATGCCGAGCCCTCATCCTGGCCTCCCGGGCCTCGTCCTCTTTTCTCATCTCCACGTCACGCAAGAAATCGCTCCTGTGCAGATAGCTGTCCTTCGCCTTGGCTGCCACATCCAGCTCCTCCTTGAGCCCTTCCGCATCTACGTGTGATGCCCAGTCCAGCTTGCTCTTTTCCACCACATTCAACCGAGCGCCTCTCTTGGCCGCCGTACTGGTCGCCCACTGGCCTCTGAAGGCTTCTATATTGCTGATATTGGGGTCGAATCGAGAAATCTTGCGCGCCGGTCGCACGATCATGCGACTCTCTCCATCCACTGTATGCTGCCATGGCTTGGCCGATTTCGCGGCCGCTTCTTGTTGCTGCAGCCATAGACGGCCTTCCGCAGATGACTTGGCCACCATTTTCGTCTCGGTGTGCTGCTCACCGGCAAATTGATAGGTGCGCGTGATGCTAATCATTTCTTCCTCTGCTCCACCATTCGCTTTGTCTGTCCTTGCCAGTGAACCCGATTTCGCCTTCGTCGCACCCGCTAGCTGCGAGCCGTCCTGAGATGGGCCTTGCTGTTGCTTCTGTTTATCTGTCTCGAGTAACCTGAATGCGTCCGGGCCGTTTAACTTCTCCCAGAGCGCATCTACATCCACCGTACTGCCTGTGATGCTCGCTATCGTGCTCTTCTTCCTTGCCTCCTCTTCCTTTTCTCTCATCGACCGTGTCTTGGCTCGCCATCCTCCTGTCTCCTCTCCCTCCCCTTCCGCCCCGCTGTCGTCTTGGTCTTGGGCCGCGCCGGCTTCTTTCTTGTGTTGTCGTTGTCGCCGTCGTGCTGCTTTCCTGCCTTCTTTGAGCGTTGCTTCGTCCCCCGAGTCAAACTCCTCAACACCGCCACCGTCCTTTTGTCCTTGGTTGATGAATTTTTGTCGCTTATTGGCACGTGACACATCCTCCTGTTGTCCTTCATTCTCAGCGTCGCCTCCAGACGAGTTGCCGCTGTCCCCCGATTCGCTGCCAGACACGTTGAAGTCGGAGTCAGCGGATTCATCATACTCCGAGTCTTGCGACTGTGCCGTCTTGGCATCTTTACGGCCGGCCATGGTGGTCTTAGGTGCCGGTGAGAAAATGATGTGCCTAAGTGGCCCAGAATCGAGAGAGGTTGACGTCAAGGATTATCTCCTAGCTTATCTCCGACAAATCTCGTTTTCTATTACCCTTTTCGCTTGCTCACCCCTTTGGCCAGGCCACGATCGCCTCCATCTCTCGTGTAACAGCCGAGGTGGGCTCTCGCTAACCATGTCACAGAAACGTAAGCTACACACGTGGTGATGCGAGGCTACATTAGTCTCCTCCTCCCCACACGGGGCCCAGACAACCCGGTCCTATGATTACTACGCGTTTCGGCCGTATCACTTGGCGACATGTCCATCACGGCTGTGTCTTCATTACCGTATTACACCACACTGCCTGCTCCAGAGGTGCAAAGGCTGCCTGCACTGCAACCCCCTAGTTCAATTGGCTGTTGCGAGTGTTGCGAGTGTTGCGATCCAATGACATATCTCGATGGTAAGCTATATAAGTGACTTGATGATTGCCTCATGGATGAGCAGGGTAAGACTTGTTGTCTAGAGCTCGTATGACAGCAATCCTTCCTAGTGCTGCTGCTTCTTCAGATTTCGCGTCCAGACTGCTTCCTACTCGATCGCCATGATCAACAAGTCAACAAGTCACTTCAATGACTGGCCAAACAGCCAAGGCTTCGACACCAGGTACGTAGAACAATCACCCGTCGAGCTCCGTGTCGACGGCACCATTCCGTCTTGGGTGTCCGGTACCCTCTTCAGACCGGCCCCAGGCCCGCGAGAGGTCCAATCCAAAACCGGCAACACCTATCTCGTCTCTCACTGGTTTGACTTTCTGTGCCAAGTCCATCGCTTCCAGATCGTCCAGACAGACAATGGAGCAAAGGTCATCTACAACTCACGTCTGGTCTCAGACGGACTCATTCAACGTATCAGCCAACGTGGTAGCCTTGATGGTTTCACCTTCGCCAGGAAGTATGATCCTTGTAAGAGCTTCTTCGCCAAGTTGCAGGCCTTCTTTAGCCCAACTCCATCAACTCCACCCAGGCCGAACGAGGTCAATGTTAGTGTGACAATGTCAAAGAACTTCCCCGGCCTAGCCAGAGACGGCAACCCTATCAAAACCAGCTACGAGAGTGCTAAGCTGGAGACGCTCGTCTTGAAGACTGACGCCTCCCTCTTCCAGAGCATCGACCCCAAGACCCTCGAGCCAGTCGGTGTCGCAAACCAAAAAACACTCCATCGCGATCTCAACGGCCTTTTAAGCGCCAGCCATGCTGAAGTAGACCCGCTCACAGGCGACGTCTTCAACTACAATCTAGAATTCGGCCGCACTAGCATCTACCGCGTCTTCCGAGTATCCGCTGCTACTGGACAAACCTCCATTCTTGCTAAATTCTCCCACTCTCCAGCATATCTGCATTCCTTCTTCCTCACCGAGAATTACGTCGTTCTCTGTGTATGGAACTCTTTCTTTCGCGCTGGCGGGATACCCATTCTCTGGAATCGCAATCTCCTCGATGCCATGTCCTATGATCCTTCGCGACCTGCCACCTGGTTCGTCATCGACAAGAACGACGGTGGCCGCGGAATCGTTGCCACCTACGAGTCTGATGCATTCTTCTGCTTCCACTCCGTCAACGCCTATGAAGAACCGTCTGCTGACGGCACCGTCAGCATCATCGCCGACCTGGCCGCCTACTCTAGCATGCAGGTCCTCGACAAATTTTACTATGACAATCTCATCTCCGACTCGCCTAATGCTGCCAAGTGGTCCAGCGACGACTCCTTTCGCCCGATGTATCGCCAATACAAACTTCCCTCTGTTCCCCATGCATCATCATCATCAGCAGCAGCAGCAGCAACAACAACAGCTCCTGCCAAACCCCCTCGCCAGCGTCGCGCTGAACTCCTCTTCTCCTCACCAACCGCCCACTGCCCTGAACTCCCCGTCATCAACCCTGCGCTATCGACACGCAAGCACCGCTTCATCTACGGCATCAACGACTCTGGCAAGTCCACCTTAGCCGACAGCTTGATCAAATACGATACCCAGACCCACCAAGCCATCCGCTGGTCCAAGCACGGCCACACCGCCAGCGAACCCATCTTCATCCCCAACCCTAACGCTACCGACGAGGATGACGGCGTCCTGCTCTCCGTCGTCCTCGACGGCATCCAAGGCCACAGCTACCTCGCCGTCTTGGACGCCAAGACTCTGCAGCAGGTCGCCACCGCCACTGTCAATGGCGTCGTCGGCTTGGGCTTTCACGGCTTGTACAATCGTGATGGGTGATTTTCTACTTCACCATTACCATCCATACATGCATTAAACATGCATGTATGTAGTTCTAATTTCTTGTATTCTGCAATGCCATCATCATCCACACCAGCATCAAAACATTATCAACAGATATCACAGTCGCTTGACAATGGTTTTAGTGTCAGCATTTGTATGTCATAGCTAGCTTAACTTATATACGATCATATCCTCATTATGACCTTATTATTTATTGCTGACGCAACTCTCATTTAGTTTCAGTTGTTATACACTATCTTACACTACCCATCCGTCCACTCATCATTCATTGTGTCATTGCGCCATGTAGGAACTCTGCCTAATTCATTTACTCAATCGCCGGTGGTAAAGATGGGATCCGCACCAGCAGTGGCAGCTTGTTGTCTTGTTCCTGCTGCTGTTGCTGCTGTTGCTGCTGCACAACCACCCACGAATTGCGATATGCCGTCGTCCGTAGGCTGGCAACGCTCTCCGGGCGCGAATTCGTGCGCAACGTCTGACTGCGGCCCGGAGATGATGATTGCTGTTGTTGTTGATGAAGCTGAGTCTGCAGCTGAGACAGACGCTGAAAGTTGGCACTCCTTCGTGATCGCGGATGCGGATAGGCCACTGGTGGCGGCTCGTGGCACGCCGGTGCTCCGCGAGATTGTACTGATAAGGTTGGTGATAGCGGTACCGGTGCCGGCCTTGTGCTGTGCCTTTGAATTTTCGGCGCTTGGTCGCGTGATGTGGGCCGTGGTATAGGGTATGATTGAGCGCGGGGTCGTCTGTACCGCTGCTGTTGTTGTTGCTGCTGTGGCTCTTGTTGCTGTGGTGGTTGCTGTTGATGGGAAAAGCGGTAGTGGTGAGTTGTGACGCGTGACGGGCTTGTGGATGGCTGCAAATTCGATGCGGAATGCTGGGAAAGCCGTGATACGGACCGCTGGGACAGTCTTGATACGGACCGTTGGGAGACTTGTGATGCTGCGGGATTTAGGATCTCAGAGGAACATTGCGTTGCAGGGTCGTGGAATGATCGTGTGGGAGAAATCTCCCTCGCATTGGAATACTGTGATGGGTCTTTGCGGGTCAAGGTATTGACGTCGTCTAGAGGTTCGTAGGGAAGGTACGTTTCGTCGATCCGATCGAGTGGAACGAAGGCGGACCGCGGACTCCCGACATGGATGAACGGCAGATGTATCTCTTTTTTGGTTTCCTGGCTATTTTGCATCTCAGGTTCATATGAGTCATGGAGGTACATTGTTTCTGCGTGCTTGTTCTCATAAATCCACCCCATTGAGAACTTTGGTTCCCGATTTGTCAGGCGCCATCGTATCACTATCGCACACCGGACCAAAACGTAGATGCCAACTATGAGGGCTGCATAGCAAACGATGTGCAGTATCAGTTGTTTGATTCCGTTTTTTGGGTCAAGCCACGGGTATATATAGATGCCTTCTGTGGCTTTGGTGATGTAAGCAATTCCGACGTAAAGAGACATACACAGCGCTATGATGCTGTAATGAGCCCATGGGTATGGCAGCGTGTTTGGGATTATGATCTCGAAGGCGGCATAAGCAGAGTTTAGCGCGTAGATGGAGATCATGTTCCATTGGGAGAAATGGCCTGGCCACCATGTCCGAGTCCACATAGATCCCCAGTACACGATGCTGACTAGAATCGGGTATGTGACAATGGTCGTGTAGAACGCACTGTGCAGCAGTTGCAAGACCTGGGGCCAGCGATCCAGCCAAGTGTATCCTCGCCTTGCGTACACGAATGTGTGGATGGAAGCGACCAACATGTAAAATGCCAAGGCCCAATATGATAAGTAGCTGAAGTCGCTGAATGAATATCGGATCCCTTCGGCGCCAACGGTGTATGTGGTCGCAGGAGTTTTGATATCTTGAATGTGGAAGATGACTACGTGGTCGGCAAACCAATTGAATGAAAAGAAGATTGTGATGAAGGAGTAGATCGAAAAGATGATGCGAATCGTTGCTAGGGCATAAGTTGGTAGAACCCATGAGGTCACGAACGGTGTCGAATCGAATCTTCCGGGCGGGACACCAAAAAGACTGTAAAAATCTCGGTTCTGGAAGATCATCATGTTTATAAAGCTCGAAGACGGCTCAATGAGATTTTGGGGTGCTTGATTGAGCTGGGGCGAGCGCTGCCGTGCGTCTCGAGTAGCTTATGTCGCCGTTCCTTTTGGTCCAAACAACTTCTCATCCCCCTCTTTCCGCATTCAAGGAGAGATAAACCAAACACACGTAACGGCAGGCGACCCAATCCAAACCGGCATGTAGCAATCCGAAAGGAATATGAGATATGGGGTGATGAGCATAGGCACGGGTATATGAGGTGAATAGAACGAATTACTTACCCCCTGACTAAGGGACTTTGAGAAGATATAAAGTGGTTTGCCGTGCAGGTGTACAGACATCTTCTGCAGTGTGCGATTGGATGTCAACCACATGCATATCACGCCGTGATCTAAAATTGAAGGTGGGGCTGTTGGTGATAAAAAGTCTCCAGTCAGGGGAGTCAACCCTCTCACACGAGCACACTCAATAGGATATCCCTACTTACATTAGTTCTGCAGTCTAGAAATGGAAAATGGAGACGTACACACAGGACGAGATCATCTGTGCGTTCTGCAGGTACATCCGACGGGTGTGGGGGTGGGTCGCTGTTGGTATATTTAGTGGGCATAACATTGCATCAAAATGGCTCTTCCCGGCTGTAGTTGGCTTGGCGAGTCCGCTGTTTTCGGCTGCCGACTTTTTGTCCGTCGAGCACCGACATGGTAATTACTGCAATACCATGTATAATATCCGAGGTCGGAAGAAGTGCCTGGCATTCCGCAGCATTTCGTGGTAGTATCGCTGATCTCAGAGCCTCTCAATACAGAATCTGGAGCCCTGACCAGCTGCACTGATGGAATATTAGTTAATCCTAGTCTGTGTCTTGACCGTTCCGACGCACGTTAACTTTGTTGTCTGTGCGAGCAATCAATCAATCACCAACGCCTGAGAGGGCAATTCTCAGTTCAAGTCGTTTACTCAGCCTAATCAAAGTCCTACCAAGTAAGCTTCACGAAAGTCAACCACGAGCATGATCATCCAATTGACAAACTTAACGGATTTGACAAGTCCAACGACGCACATTCTCGCTACTACTGCAAACCCGACACGGAGATCTTTTAAGGGGTTTTCTTAGCTCTTGCATTGCTTGGCATCTGAAACATCAAGGATCAGGCATCCGACAGATTTAAGCTCAAGCCACAACGAGCATCTAGACCGAGATGACGATCTGCTGCAACAATGGATGGCGTCTCTGCCAATTTGGCTTTGCCATATCGGTGCCATGATGAAGTCCAGTACATTTGTGCCAGCACGGTCGGCTATCCTTCACGATATTCAGGGCTCTGCATTTCTTGATATGGCTGGAGCTAAGCAAGACCGAACATATTGTGAGAGCATGCGAGTTGACATCCAGCACAAACGATATTTTGGAATCCGACCGAAGACCCAACAACAAAAGATGGATTCAGAGTTGTTACTGCATGAGAGAGCTCATGAAGATAAGTTACCACAACTGATGTACCAATTTGGCTCTGTAATTTTGCGATATGCCTTGCAACTGCCAGGATCTACAAGTACATTCCAGATCATGTGGCCCTGATTATTTTCCGCTAGGCCATTACAGGGTTAACATTTTGTTCCTTCTGGTTGTTGAATGCAATGGATGGTGTCAAGACCGGGAAGTGTGGCTCATATTCAGGGGATAAAATCTGCGAGGATCACACTAACAGCGTCTGTTTCCATGTGCTGAGTCTCGTACGGCCACGTAAAGACTCTGAATGAACTACTGTCTTTGCCTCCTCTTTGTCACCCATCCTTCGGAAGGCCCTCAGAAAGCCTCAGGGTCTGGGTCACATGGTAGGAACAGTGAGTTCAACAAACACTCCTGGTGATCAACCCGGACTACTGCAGTTCTAGCGACAATGCCAACCTTGCCCATAAAAACACTCTAGCAGCCACGTGATGGCAGCACATCCCATCCTTTGCAGCACAGAGTGTGCAGCCCCCGTTAGGATCGTCCCAAGGGACGCCGAGAGCTTCGGTCCAACATCTTCTGACAGATGTCCGGCATTCCTAACCTATCCCCCTACAAACATGTTGTTTTGTTGCTGATCCAACACTGACCATGCGTAAAGGTCTGGATCAGCGTATCAGAAGCCATACATATTGATGGTCTCTGTACTGTCCCTAGCTATTTGCAGATTCTGTTATGCAGTCTCCGCCACATCTTACTGGAGAAGAGCTACTTTGGGTTCCAGAGTAAGCTGAAGCTTAAGTTATGATACCCCGCCTGTTTGGTCGGGCTTTGGTGAGGCTGGAGCGCCCTACTGTACCTCTAAAAAGACGGGGAAGTGACAAATAACCAGGCATTCCAAAATATATATATGTGGCAGATGGAATGAAGTGGACATCTGCACAGTCGTTGAGTGCAAACAGTCTCAGCTCTCATTCGATGCATGTGGAAGTTTGTATCGTCGACGAGTTTTTGATCATCCTTTTTCGAGGTTCCGTGCTCTCGTCCCTTCCCTATCAATGCCTGCCTTATCTAGTTACTGTACTGTCTCGGATCAGCGATATTCGTATTTGTACCCCCCAGGATGTTCTCCAACTCCTTTGGGCGGTCGATCCTCCACCGAAAGATAAGTAGCGCCCCCTGATCCCTGTTTGAGCCCCAATAAATGCCCGATCGAGGTACCTGATGGCGTAAGCCGCTGATGGCTCCGATGACTTCCCAGTTAATTTTCAGAGACGAACTGCCTTCTCCAGATGCGAGGAGAGTCCGAGGTTCGAGGGAGAGTGTCCGAGGAATCTGTCAACTTCTGTAACTTATTTGTTGACAGCTTCGCAATTTGTGTCGCTCCAACCTCGTAACTGTCGTCGCTGCGAGTGAAGATGAAGTTTGTGACTTCACAGCCAGTCTCCCATCTTCCGGTGTCTTCTTGAGACAGGAATAGCCTGCTATTGGAACAAACATATATCAAATATGGATGACAGCGGCCGTCAGCGAATTATCTATTACCCCTATGCTTCTCTTGACCAAATTGCTTCTTCAGACCGGCCTTTGACTCGAACCCGGCACTCCCGGCCAAGAAGTACCATCCAGGACCAGAGCCAGAGAAGGATAAGCATTCCAACCCACCAAGGAACCTTGGGTTCCGGTGGAACCCTGCCTCGTCAAACACCATACTTGTCAGGCCGCGGCCCTTCTTCTGTCTCTCCGATGCAATACTCACCTCAGAAAATGCTAGGAGCAATCGACGAGAATGGCGGCATGGCACCGGACATCCCGATTCGCCACCTTTCCCGCCCAAGAGGCAAGATACATGGCAGACGAACAGCTTTAATATCTTCGCTCTTGTTCACAACCTCACCTAGAAGGGTGGCGCAGCCACAGTCCGAGTACGACAACGTGACGGGCCCACACGGGGAGAAATTCAGCGATGTCAGACAGAACAAGCGACCGGCGAGGAGGCAGAAGAATCATCCTGGATTGAGCACATGGTTGTGCTTAGGGTTCGTCACTGCCTCTTTTCTCCCATTCAATACTTACAAGCCCTATTGGAGATTGGATGGATCTTGCTGACGAAAACGATAACAGGGCATAGGCAATATTTCTTTTCTAATTTCGATATTTTACCCACGACATTATGTTTGAGAAGGACTCTTCTCTATTCTGTTGAATGTCCTCGATCAGTATCAGTTGTACTACAGACACGACCATGGAGAAAAAAGCTGCACACTGACCTATTCTGATGCCTTTTCTACGCTAAAACCCAGTCCAATGTTCCCTCTGAAAACAACCATCGACTCTCAACCACACCATATTCATGTATTGTATAGGAGAATCATGAAAGGTCGCCTGGCAAAAGCAAAGAACACAACCGCACGCTAATTTTTCCAACTCGCCCCAACCCAGCCATCCAGCACATATGTGGGTCTATACACGTGTGTCTGTGTTCGCTTACTCCAGCGCATCTTCCCGAGCTCTCACAGCCAAGTCCCAAGTCCCCACGTCCCAAGCGGAGTGTAGTATTGCATGGTGGTATGGTGGTGTGATATGGGTGCTACAGTGGCCCAGACCAATCCTTCATTTCTCTATACATCCATCTACCCAGCGGTTGCCTTGTGAACACACATGCCGCAGAGAGCCAGCTGGCCATTGGTCTCACTTGCCAACTCCAACACAAGCAACATGCAGCAATCTAAATTGGACAGAACTTTGATCAACGAAAACACCTTGCTTATGATCTAGGTTGGCTGGCTGGCTGGGGGAATGACAAGTGGGATACTTTAACAAATGGGAGACACACAGATATACACACCTACATACATGATGAGATGGTCTGAAATATGTGGCTGGGTTGGGGTGATTCCTTGTGCTCCAAGAAAGGGCGGGGTCACACATGATGATATGCCTTATGAAAGATGTACTGGCTAGGAATTGCTGTCAAACCACAAACAGGCAGAGTCTAAAGGTCTTGAGAAAGAGGTGGGTAGTAGCGGCGGCTGCGGCTGTAAAATCAGTCTGCTGTGCTCTGTTGAAACCATTGCTGCTACGACACCACGTCAAGCCTCAAGACGAACATGAAGAGGAGGGGAAGAGGTCGAAAATAGGGGCCTGCAAAGCCAAGCCAGTCATGCAAGGGACGGGAGTAGGTGTCCTACAGGAACAGACTTGTTTAATCATGACTAGATGTTGGTCAACATGATACAACGTTCTGGGATGGATTCGGCAAGAGTGTGACTGAATGGAATTTGACGATTGGATGTACAATAGCTGAAGCAGAGACTGAGATAAAGGAAGGGAGGTTTCGCGACCAACAGGATCAATGATTTGAAGGATTTGAAGGATTTGAAGGATTTGAAGGATTTTCATTGTCAGTGCAACTGTTCGAATACCAGTTGATGCCGATGTCAATTGCTCTGAACCGCCCGAGTCGAGCAGGCCACACCACCACTACATATTGTGTGTCTTGCCTGTGATATCAACGCCTGCAAGGCCTATTCAGTGGTTTCACAGTTTTATTCTTGAAATCTCTCAGTACAGTACCTCGCACGCAGACTGTCTGTATCGCTGTCTCTGCGTCACACTCTGTCTCGCTGCACCCCTCGTCACCCACGCAACGCAAAGCACAATTCATTGCACCTAACCTGCCAACTCGCCCTGTCCCTTAGCTCAAAACGAAGTGATGGCTTTTCTCTCCCTCACCGCTCGCTGTTTCTTGGTGAGCCGGGCGACTTCCTTGTGCTCAGCCTTCTGCACCTCCTCAGCAGCCTCGGTCAAGATCAGCTCGACGTGACACGGGTTGCTCATATATGGGTTGATTCTGCCATGGGCGCGGTATGTGCGTCGGCGCTGCTTGGGGGCTTGGTTGACTTGGATGTGCTTGATGATGAGGTTGTTGGTGTCCAGACCCTTAGTGTCGGCGTTGGCTTCGGCGTTCTTGAGCAGCTGGAGGAGGAAAGTGGCCGACTTGATCGGGTGGCGGGCCCGGTCGTGGCCGAATTCCTTGCCTGTAGCAAACAGAAAAAAAAGACTGTGGTTAGTTCACGGCTCGTCCTTTGTTTTTTGACGGATCAAGAAGTGAAAGTCTTCTTACCTTGTGCGTCGCGACCAGTGCTGCTGGCGTATCGCCTCATGGGCACAGCTCTCTTCAGTCCCTTGACATCCTCGAGATATTGTAGCGCCTTTTTCAGTTTCCAGCCGTTGATGGCCTGGGCGGTCTCGCGGGTATTTTTGAAGCTGACACGCAGGTAGGAGCCGCGGCTGCGGGCCGATTTTTCGGTGTTGATCTTGTCATTCCCGTACCTGACCATCTTGACGGCGGCCTGACGGCGATGGTAAGACAGGAGGATCGAGGAGTTTTGGTGGATAGAGGGGGTGGTGTGTGCGCAGGGGAGGCTTGTCCGCATTATCATTTTCTGGCTTGTGCGAATAAATCTTGGCGCTGATTTGCTGCAGCCAATCAATGCGTTTCTTGGCAGCTCATGCTTAGTTACCTTGTATATCGCCCCCAACTTTGTGGAACTAAAGGATCATTTTCACTTCCCCCTTGAAGACCATCATGAGACTCGGCCACCATGCGGGCACGAATTAATCTTGCACAGAAGTGTCACTACGACATGAACATACGAAAATTGTTTGCTTCTGACATTTCAGAAAACTTTATTCTGCCCATGAGACATTGCTACAGTAGCTCAGGCACCCGTGGTTCGCGACCTAGGTTCTTCGCCTTTTGTGATATCCTTGAGCATAACCGGGGGTATGCACCAGGGCCTTTTCAGTGTTTAGATGGACGAAGTTGTGTTACTAACACGGAGGGCTGTCTCTCGGAGACCTTGCACACCCCTCCCTCCCCTTCGACTATTTAACCCCGTTGCACAACCAGATTCTGTGAAGCGAACATTGTGTAGACGACAAAACGCACCTCAACCCCGACTCCATCAAAAGGGAAATACAACTAGATACTCACTTAACAGCCAAGAAAAATTCATCTCTCTACCGAAGAATGCCTCGGAATGATAAATACAACAGCGAAATGCCGGAACTCATGGACTGCCCAAATTCAGATAGCGTCCCTGGCCTGGATAGGTTACTTGCCAAACAAGAATTGGAATCTGACAAGCGTGAACTTCCTACTGAAGATGAGGACACATGGAGAAGAAAGCCAAGGGATCTGCCAGTGGTGGGGCGGGAACCGGATGGAACGAAGAAATCGGAAACTTCAGTGGTGAAGGCCGAGGCGGAGTTTGACAAGACGAAAGATCAGACGAAAAGTCAGACGGAGGGATCGAAAACGGTGAAGCAAAAGAAGGCGGGGTTCTGGGAGTCGCTTTTTGGGAGAAATTGAATTCGTGCAGTATTGACGCCTTTCTTGTTTGACTTAGCAAAAGTTACATCATCACTTTCATCTTCTCCTGTACCACAATAAATTAGAGGAACACCATCGAGCACTTACGCCAACGTTTTTTGGGAAAGAGCTACGTTGATCTCCTGAGAAAGTTTTCGGATAACTGTTCTACTCCTTCAACCATGCCAGACGTATTATCATGCATTACCTATCGTATACCTCCCAATTTGTCACCCTTGAGAGTTCAATGGATTGTAGTCACCGCCCTCTGACTCCTCAGTCCCACCTCTCACGAGTGGCAATGGATCATGTAGCCATGCGTCATCTTCTTGACCAACATGCACGCCACCCTCTTTATCAAATTCATCTGCAGCTTCAATGCTATGAGCAATCTCCCCTATTGTAAGTGATTCTTTTCGGTCTGGTTGGTTGATCGGTTTCTTCAATTTTGTCCCCGACAACTTGCGGATAGATTTTTGAGTCATATTTGTACCATCAATGTCATCCTCAACGACCTCGCTGCCTTCTTCATCTGTAAATGCAAATGCGGCCCCAGCCATGGCGCTTGTAGGCACAAGCTTGACGTCTTCATCTTCATCATCACCTTCTTCTGACTCGCTCTCGCCGCCCTGCCTTGCACTAGGATAGTTTGGATCGCCAGGAAATACAACTCTGCCGTTGACTACCTTCGAACCAGGCTTGCGACCTTTTCTACCGTCGCCGAAGTAAGAGGGCACGTTGTGAAAAGAGACGAACCCAGATGTTGCTGATGATCTTGTTTTGCCGTTGAGAACTGCCATTTGAGCCTTCCAGTATTCTAAAGTTGCCTTGGTTCGGACTGGATCATAGTTTCCGACTTCGATACCATTGAAGGATGCAACGTCTAATGCTTGTGCACGGTTGTCTGCCAAAAACCAGCGGAGATCGCCGTCAGATGGCTCTGGCATCCGATTGTCTGTTAGTGTTGCGTAACGTCGTGCAGAGAGAATTCCAGCTGCGTCAAAGGATAGTGAAGGTTTCTGTGTCTGTATTTGCTCTCGGTCAAGTTTGTGCTGGAGTTGGCCTGTCCACAGGCGCACGGCATCGGCTTCGTACAACCTTCCAAGCACTTGATCATGAGACACCTCGAATCTTTTATGGCTGTCATGGAGGTGATACCATTCACCGTATTCTGTACTGCCGACTGGGCGGAAGGAAGTCCTGACGACGTCAGACTGTACTGGCGTGGGTTTGATGCGCATCTCGGCGCTAAATACTTCGTCAGCAGGCACATCGAGAGTATATGCAATGCCAACAAATGTGATGGAAGATTTGGAAGACAGCAATTGTGAACTGGACTGAACATGCTCGGATTGGATATCGTCTAGGTTAAGACGAATAGACTCGACGATCATCACATCAGAGCATATATTAGACGAGTTCTGAGCCGCCAAGCGGATAACGTCGCCGGTGGTGATGAGCTCCGCGCCGAGATAGACGCCTTTACACATGATGTGTGCGGAGGGCCATCGCCCAACAGCTTTGAACTTCTCGATTAAGGAGATGGTGGTCATGCAGGTGAGAGCATGTTGGATTGATGGAGACAAGTCCTTTTCGGGCAACTTTCGAAGTAGAATCTGCCAGTGGGACAAGGGTCTAATGTTGCGGAGCGGTACGAATTTGTATTGCTTCGAAGCTGATTTGTCTAGCTCGTTGTTTGGATCAGGCAATGTCTCCACTCTGAAGCCGGAGGTGCTTAGTGCAGTCATCCTTGAAGGGATGTCCAGAATGTCTGGGAAATCAATGTTTCCATTCTGTGTGACCTTGGTGGGTACGGCCGTGACAACACCAGCACGCCATTCAGGATATCCATGCCAAGCTGCTTGCTTGAAGGAGTAGAACATGTACTGACTGGTCTGGTCGTTGAGCATGAGGTAATGATGATCAGGGAAATTAGGACACCAGAGGACCAGCTCGCCTAGCCGTGGAACAAACGAGTGTTGGTGCTGAACTTGAGTAAGGCACCTCTGGAGTTGATCTGATCCAAGACCATTGTACTCATGTTCCGCACGCCAGTCAATTGAGCTGTCCTCCTCAATGTCGAAGTCAATTCCGCGGTGGCTGTCCTTGGATCTCTCCAATTGCTGAAGAAACTTCTTGTAAGTGTCTTCTGTGCCCTCGTCATCGACAGCAACTACGCCGCCAGGCTGTCTCGCCTCGCGTCGTGATCTTCCTGTGGCGATACCGGTGGCGGAGCTTTCTCGAGTCGAGCTACCACCATCCTCAGGCGCAAGTTTCTTGGATGGACGATTATGGGGCATATTAAGTATATCAACCACGTTTCGCCGTTTCTTTGCTGGTTGGGTAGTAAGGCCACCGCGGGGACGGTGTGATAGATGAGAGGTGTCGGCAGGGTTGCAGAGAACACACGTACAATTCCCGGACATGCCGGACATGAGCCATAGGAAGTGGACGGCGAACCTCTTAGCCGAGTCATAGTATCGGCCAGTGGGATGACCAAAGACCCGCTTGTAGGAAATTGATCCTCCCGAGCCTGCCTTCTCAAGTTGGAAGCTGCCATATCCACTTGGTAGCCTATCGACGAAGTAATTGATTCCTGACTGTGCTCTGCCGATGTCCTTGGCCCAGGCCTCTCCCAACGTAGTAAGATAGACTTCTTCTGAGGATGGACGATATGGTGACGACGGCCAATGTCGTTTCTCACCATCGCTGAGATCGTCAATCACGAGTTTCTGCCAGGTCCCGCTTTTACCTATTTTAGTGAAGGTGTGGGAGGCCATATGTTGCTGGACGAGAGACGAAGGCTACCACTTATTCTTGTCCAGGAGCCTCAGTTTTTTGCAACCAGGCCCTTTTACACTGAGGTTCGGTCCGAGTCAGTAACCCACATTCGTGGCAAGTGCGAGTTCGTATCATGTATTCACAATGCGCTACATGCAATAAATTGATCCAAAATGAATAACTTAAAGGTGATCTGTTTATACCTGAGAACACAAACTAGAATGAAACAGTAAAACGAGATGAAAGGGAGACGTGAGGCACATGGGTATAGTACTGTATTTGCAATAGATTGGTGTGTAATTGGCTCGCTCTAGCACTTAAATACCCACTCTTACACAACTAATAATGATAATTATTACTGTGTAAGTGCAGTGCAGTCCAGGGCGAAAGCATGATTGTCCATTGCGTCAGGCCAACGACGTGCTTGAAACGAAATCGAATGACCAAGCCATGGGGTTGTACACCATATCCCATAAATTGCGATGCATGTTGGTTGCTCTTGAGTAACAGCAGGGTAGCAACTAGACAGAATCCAAGTTGATCCTACAGATGGCGTAGACTTCTTTTCCTCGGAGCATTCTGTTGCGACAATATGGACACAACTCTCAGTCCACTGAGTATTATATTCATGAAGTACTCTGGATTATTTCTGTCCAACCCGGCTATGCACAATTCATCGATCTTCTTTCAAGTAGATCATGCTAATTTCTATTTGCGCCAAGCCAGCGTCCTTGCTCTGTTTCAGAGTTGATTTGAAAACGACGACGTCGTTAGCTCTCGTCTTTTGGGAGAGAGAGAGACATCAATGTCACATGGCTAAGCCCGTTAGGAGATCACTCTCGCAACAAGCGTGGGAGACTAAACTCATTTACAGGGTGTTCCTGCAATGCAGCACTGCTGAGATAGTGGCTTCTTTGGGCCAAGGAGTTGATCAGTTGCCGTGGACCACTACTGCGGAGGATCGATCTCAGTTCGCTGAAGTCGCTGTCAACGTCCGTGACATAGCTGGATTGACCAATCTGTGTGTTGCGGTACAAGGCGATTCTCTTCTTCGACGTGCACGAGCAAAGTGGCCAGGTTGGGTCAACAGGACAACGAGCGACACGTGATCTAACTGAAAAAGAACACCATCAGAACACAGAAAGCAATGAAACTGCCCAAGATAATTCCGTCTCTCCTCTTCTTGGCCCCTATTCGCTGCATGAGCCCATTCACGCCCGGGAGCTGAGCGGCGGCTGAGGTGATCCTCCTGTTGATGCTGGCGATTGTCTCGCGCTGGAGGCCGAAGTTCTCGTTGATGGAGTAGGCCTGCGAGATGATGCCGTCTATGACGTTATGACTGTTATCGAGTCTTCCTCGCTCCTGCAGCATGTATTCTGCTTCTTCGTCTGCAGGGTTCGAGCTGCGGTAGGCATTGATGTCGGACCGAACACTGGAGAGTAGGTGCTGTCGGTCTCTGGATTCGGCAATGGAGGACTTCAATCGCTTCAACTCCTGCCGATGCTCTGTCAAAAGCTCGCGGTGGCGTTGAAGGTTGTTAGTCTTCAATGATGACGCACTGAGCGTCTCTGAGTCGTGCAGGCGTGTGAGCTGTGCAATGAGACCCTCACGCTTCTCGATGAGGTCTTCAATCTCCGCCTCGTTCTTGCTCTCTTCCTCTGTCGGATTCTCGGCCAGGTTTGAGGTGGACGCGTACTGTGAATAGGTATGAAAGTGAGATTCGGTTTGGCTCTCGAGGGTGCGAAGCTGCTGCCGCAGCTGCGCCCATCCGGAGCCGCTGGCCATGACTAGAGCCAAGGATCAAAGCGAACAAACCAAATCCGACAGCACAGGAGTGTAACAGTACACGAACACCATCAGCACCGTCTTTTCGATGCTGCATGGCCCAAGGGTGTTCACGTGTTCCACCAATGGGCCTCAGCCTTGTAGCCGAAGCCTCGTGTGACGCCAGCCTTGTCCCCACTTATTTTAGTGTGTGGCGCTAAACCATATCAGTCTAAAAATCTTGGCACAGCGCACTTTGAACATTGAATTGCAAACACCCAAAGTGCATCTCCGTCAACACATCCGCCTTCCTCATCGCTACGACATCGCATAACAGCCGAGCAAGATGGTATGGGAACAATCTGCAGCACTACGTCCCTGCGAATAAACGCACGCTGACATCTGCCTAGTCGTCCACTGCCCGTGTCAAGGCCAGCCAGCTCTGGGGCAAATCGAAAGGTGACCTCACCAAGCAACTCGACGAGCTGCGGACCGAGCTTGGTCAACTGCGCGTCCAGAAGATTGCCGGCGGCGCGTCGTCGAAACTGACGAGAATGTTGGTCTCTTAAAAAGACCTTTTGTCCATATGAGCAAGTTTTTACTGACCGAAATATTCAGCCACGACCTCCGCAAATCGATTGCCCGCGTGCTTACGATCATCAACGCCAACCAACGACACCAGCTGCGCATATTCTACAGCAAGAAGAAGTACCTGCCGCTTGATCTGAGACAGAAGCAGACCCGGGCCATTCGACGGAGACTGAGCAAGGAGGATGCTGGCCGCGTGACCGAGAAGCAGCGGAAGAAGCAGATCCACTTCCCGCCGCGGAAGTATGCTGTCAAGGCCGGGAAATAGATAGACAGACGAAAATGAGGAGATGGAGAACTATGGACGAGGAGAAAAAAATATATCCCAGAGGAGCAGGTCGATTCTTCAGTATGGGAGAGACTTGTGGAGGCCCTTGCTTGTTACAGCGCATGAGCCTGAGCCTGAGCCTGAGCCTGAGCGGTATGGAGCGGCTTCCAAGATCGAAATCAACAAACGCAAGCAAGACGCGTTCCCCAATGTCATAGCGAGACCGTCCTGAAGGAAATGGCGTATGCATGAAGTTGGGTTGACAAGTCTCTTCTTTCATCTGTTGTTAGTAGTACTCTCTGGCAGCGAGTTGTCGCTAATGTCCTATGCTCATGACATCGTCCCAGTTCTCGATCACGAATGGGCCATCGCAAATACACCTGGAGAACAAGGGCGGCCTGGGCTTGCCCAGGCCTATCTTGGGCCCTGCCACACCATCGCTATGCCTGCCACACCGGACACACGTCTTGATTAACATGTTCCTGGCCAGGCCGTCGCTGTCCTTCTCTCTCACGCCTTCCCATATCTTCTTCTTACTATGCACATCCCACACCCATCCCTCCGTCTTGCCGTCCACCAACAGCACGTCCTCGGTCTTAACCCTGTTGACCCAGAGCTTCAGCCTATCAATCTGGTTCTTCTCCCTCATGCCGTCAAACAACTTCGCTCTCACTAGCTTCACAGTACCTGCATACGTCTCGCACACAATACCCGTACTCATCATTTCAATCTGCCGTTGGCTCAAGATCGTTGCGCTCTGCTCCGGCGCGCCGCCTGGGGTTAAATCCGCCTGCGTGACCCACTCGGGCCTCAGCATGGCTTCCAATACCAGTATGGTGACACCTTTCCCTATTGCGCCCTTGTTAATCTCCCTTGCTACCTGGTTGGCCACCTGGATAGCCAGCGGATGGCGCGATTCGGGCGCCATGTAGGGCCCATTGATAATCTTCAAAATGGCCCATAGCATGTGCCTCGTCCAATGGCAGTTGATCAATAGAGGCACCAGTCCTTGGCTACCATCCGGGCTCTCTCCCTGAGCCTCATTCACAGGCTCAAAGCATTCGGGATTGCTTTCGCGGTCGCCAACTTCGAGGATATACTCAACCATGTACCTTAACAGATTGAGGGTCCACCTGATATTCCCGCAAATCAAATCCAACATCTCCGGCGTTGCCCAAGTATTCGACCTCTGCCGATCCCTCGCATATAATGACAGCACTTGAACGACGAATCGCAGATTCGCTGCTACCCACACCCATTTGTTGCCCAGACTTTCTTTGCTCGCGAGGTCTTTGCCCTTGACGGCGAGGAAGCTGACACTGTAGTGGAAACTAAAGACTTTGGATAAATTCGGCTTCTGTACCACCTTCTCGAGTTCGGATATTGGTGTATCAGGCGTCGCGGTGGGACCTCCAGTCTGGGGTGGACCTTTGAACTGCTCAGAGATGAATTCCGTTTCACGGAAGAGAGTGCGGTAGAGGCTCGTGATGATCGGGGCTGAGAAAGAGGCTGGAAATGTGGTGAGGATCATGGAGAGGATGTCTTCGATCGACAAGTTCGTCCATACACAACGAGAGAAGGACAGGATAAGCGACGCGATGGCGGCTGAGGATGTAGCAGTGGTGGGGAGGAGAGCGGTGTGCGACGTGCTTGTATTGGGTGGAAACTCCATTGTGAGAAGCGAGGGCCTACAGCCATCCGGTGTGAGAGAGGCAAGCACGCAGACCGAGGGTGAAAGAGCGGTATGTGAGGAGTTCGGGTTGAGCGGGAACGCGAAACCAGACTGGGGCAGCGAGGAGGTTTCGTCCTCGGACATGGCGTATGACAGGGGGCTGAGGTCATGCGAGAGGTCATCAATGCGCAGGAAGTCAGAGCGGCCGTCAAACGTGGTGATGAAGAGCCCGAGGCGGTGGTCGAGGTGAATGATGGACGTGATGACTGCTTCGTCTTTGTCGGCAGCTCGGTCGATCGAGCTAGACAGCTTTGCGATAGGCTCAGAAGATTTAGTGGGCAAGTCGTTGAAGCGCGGATGCAATTCCTCGATTACAGAAGATATAGTCCATTGTCGCACCATGCCTGCTACCAGATAACCCGGATCTGTGGGTGATAGATTGCGGCTGCAATTCGCGTAGACTGCATACACCGTTGGAGGAGGCTTTTCTACCTCGTTGATCTCAGACGTTGGGATGATGCCAAGGTGGGTCAGGCCGTAGCATAAAGGATCGTACAGCTCGCCATCAACGTTCGGTAATGAAGTAGCATTTAGATTCGTCGTTGCTAATTCGACAGACAGCTTCGGAGTGCCCGTGGGCTTGAGATGTCCCTCGCTGCTCTGTCGCAACTCCGAGAAGTCGACGCCGACCCACCAGGCGGGCATAGAACCATCACGAGATGCCAGCACAACCAGCAGCTTGTTTTCAGATGTTGGAGCAAATGCGGCGTGGGTGTAGGGTACATCAGCACCTTCAGCCAAAGCAGTTCTTGTTCTTCCAAATGTGTTGTCCAGACGGCCATAAATGACGGACAGTCTTGCCCTTCTGTCGACTGCAACAACTGCTCGGGTATACAAGGGTCCGAGAGGGCTTGCTTTGACGCGGTGCTGCGCCCACGACGCGCCCGTCTTGTTGGCATACTGAACGATCTCGTTTTGTGTGTTCAGTCGTTCCTGGCCCAGCCAGTGCAGGCCGATGATTTGACTATGCGCGTCTGTCTCGTCTTGTGCACCTGAGCGGGCCTCCGTAAATTTGTTCCAAGAAAGGTGGTCCCGCCGCCAGATTGATATCCGTCCACTGACATCAGCAATCGCTAGGTCTGAAGTTCGTGGGCTCCAGAGAAGGCTTGCCAGTTCGCCCAGACCAATGGGTTCGGATTGTTTGGAGGACAGTGTCCATGTCCGAGTCTTGACGTCAAATCGCAGACAGTGAAGATTCACGCTAGTCCCGTCGTCAGAAATGGATGCCAGATGACCCTGTTTGGACCAGGCGATGCGATCCAGGCAACCAGAATGCTGCAAGTTGATGATTCTTTCAACCACAAACGGGTTGGCCGGCAACTGGACCGCTTCAAAAGCCTCTAGATTCACATCAGGGTCAATCTGAGGCAGCGGCCCATCATTGAACAAGGCGTCTGCATTGAACTCATCTTGTTGCTCCATGGCAAAGGAAGGCTGCTAGCCAAAAGCATAGAGATGATACAGCATTATTTAAGGCAACTCAAGACAAGTCACTATTTTGGATATGAGGCAGGACTGTCTTCCCAACATCAGTTGAAAATCAATGTGTGCTGCCAATATAACTAGGCAAAATTGCCAGCAATTGCCTCAGGAGCCTCGTGAGCCCATCATGGTTGTCAACAGGCTTGTCGAATCAGGTAGCGGGATGCCCTAGCTAAGGGCTCCACCAGTTGCTTGTCACCAGGCAACGGACCTTCTTAGAAAGATGTACCGGTATATTACAGTACAGTATATATTGTACCACCCAACATCTCTGCTATGTGTTGATCTGGAAAGCTGAAGTAGATACTTATAGGACCCTGGGTAAGAATGAATCAAGCCACAATGCCCAATGTTTGCTTGTTTGCTGAAATGGATGTTTTGTTGCTGCAGCCCTTTATTTTACCCTCAGCTGCTGGTGCAGATGCCCGACAACTCTCGGCATAGCGGCAGTTCTGGGGAATTCGCAGGATCCGCAAGCGCCAACCTGGCATCCCTTGATCCCCACTCTCTCATGCAGCCTCACTCTACCACTTTGTTCGTACCCTCCGCGACGGCCGTGGTTTGCATCTTCTGAGTGCAGGCCACAGTCCTTTTGATTAAAACGGCCGAATCGCTAGACCTCAATCGAGGCACTTGCTCCGTCGCAGCTTCCCATGCCGCATGCCGAGTCCGCGTACCTTCCCCCAACCTGGTACTATCCTTCCTGTGCTAGCTATGGACTACGAAGCTGAGGACGTGTCGGATATCTCGATTCTTACGGCGGAGTCGGAGTCGGTGATTCCTAGCTCTCCGCTGTCGTCCATAAGGTCGATATCTCCTCCGCCCGGGTTCCGGGCCTTCACTCCTCCGCTGTCGCAAGATGCTGGCGACGACTTGATGCAACGCGCGCGCAAGCGCAGAAAGCTAGAGCCAAGAACACGCACGACGCGCCACCTCGACCTCACTTCTGATACTGCCCAAAGCGACTATGATCGCTCAGAGTCACTCGATTTGATGTTCAAGGCGCTGCGGAACCGGCGCAAAATCATTGTTGTGGCTGGGGCTGGCATCTCTGTTTCAGCTGGCATCCCGGATTTTCGCTCCTCCCAGGGCCTCTTCAAAAGGCTGAAAGGAGAGCATAAATTGAAAGGCTCGGGTAAGGAGCTTTTTGATGCCTCAGTCTACAAAGATGACTCCTCAACCTCATCGTTCCATGACATGGTCAGGAAGCTTTCGAGCTTAGCCTCGGATGCCAAGCCCACGCTGTTTCACCGCCTCCTGGCCCGACTATCAAGCGAAGGCCGTCTGCTGAGGCTCTACACGCAAAATGTCGATGGCTTGGAATCCCATTTGCCGCCTTTGAAAACTCAAGTCCCCCTCAACCATAAGGCACCTTGGCCCCAGACTATTCAATTGCATGGTGGGTTGGAGAAGATGATCTGCCAGAAATGCCGGCATGTGTCGGCCTTTGAGCCTCATCTCTTCGATGGGCCGGTGCCGCCTTCGTGTCCCGAATGCATTGCGCATGACCTTGCGCGCACGGAGCACGCGGGAAAACGAAGTCATGGCATTGGCAAGTTGAGGCCTCGAATGGTTCTCTACAACGAGCACAATCCGGATGAGGATGCGATCGGTGCAGTCACAACAGCTGATTTCCGCACCAGACCTGATGCAGTCATTGTGGTGGGCACCAGCATGAAGATCCCAGCAGTGCGAAGAATTGTCCACGAAATGTGCCGCATTGTGAGAGATCGACGAGAAGGCTCGACAATATGGATCAACCGAGACGCTCCTCCCGCCGGCAAGGACCTAGAAAATCTCTGGGATTTGGTCGTCAAGGGTGATAGTGATGAAGTGGCAAGACTAGCCAACATGGGTGAATGGGACGACTGGGTACCGGTTATTGCCGAGGATTTCACCGAGTCTGATGTTGAGAGAATTCGCTCATCGCAGGGAGACGTGAGCGTTGAGATCACCACTCCCAAGAAGAAGCCGGCCTTTGCCAACCTTGACTTGGGATCGGCTGCGATGACACCGCCACTCAGTCCGAAATACAAGAACATTGACGTCAAGGATGAATCATCCTGCCCCCCACGACTCAAGCTCAACGTTGCAGGAGCGAAGGCCAAGAAATCTGGACTGGGTCTAAAGAACCCTGCCAGTGAAGGTCGCAAACTAAGCGAAGTGATAAGGAAAGGCACGAAGCCGCAGTTCAAATCTAAAACAACTCTTCACAAGCAGGCACGCATCATGGGCAAGGTCAGCAAACCGGTTGTTCAGCAACAGATGTCTCTTCCGGGGAAAGCCAAGCAGCCCCATGAGCTGCTATCGCCTCGCCAGAACATGTCGGTCATCTCTGTGCCTCTCAAAGCACAGAATATGTATAGCACTCCAACATTATCCAGCGCAGAAGGATCACCGATGCCAGCAACCCCGCCCGGTATGATGAGGCAGACGCCTCCCGAGTCTGGATTCCGGACCTTGGCCCCAGCCACGCCGCCGTCGATGCAAGAGCAGCCAGAGCAACAGTGGGAGCAAACGGTCAGTCCCAATGGAAATGTGCCGAGAGATATGGAGAGACTGTTGAATTAGAGACCTCGCTTTTCTTTTTAACTGTCCTCTTTTTGAAAAATTGGGGTGAGGGGGAGGGCTCTATGCTGGAAGTAAATAAATACATTATCTGATTAAGCCGATAAAGGTCGGGGTTAAAGGTCGGGGTCGGGTCGAAGACAGAATACCCACTTGCATGGGAAAGCATGCACACCTGCATCCTGTACATACAGATATTCATGCATCCATCCATACGGGAGCGGAATATTCAGAGAATAATATGCAGTCATAGATTACATGTTCTTACACTACCTGTCTCACCTCGATCTCGCTCGATCGATAACAATCAGAACCAGTCATATACAACGTAGTCATGGTAGTACCCATCCGCCCAGCCAAATAACCAGCTAACTAAGAACCGTAATCAATCAATCAATAAATTCATCCATCCATCCATCAGCCCGCTCGAACGCTACAAAGACGAGTCCTAGAGTAAGTAGATAGACCAACCCGAATCAAATCAGGGCAGTGGGAACGAAAAGCAGCAATTAATTCCGCACAGAAGGCGTAAGAGGGAATCAGGAAGGAAAAAGCACTCAGCCAGACTCATCAAGGTTGAGAAAGGCAAAAAGGAGCCCGGAGTCGTCAAAGAGGTTAAAAAAGAGCCATCCATAATCACCCACCATCACCCAGCGTCCTCGCCCTTAGTATCAGTCGTGTCTGGTACAGTGGGATTGGTGGAGGCTGTGGTGGCCAGATTCAGAGAGCGCAAGAACTTGGCTGCGTCTTCGGGCGAGTAGCCGATGAAGACGGGCCCGCTGAAGATGATTTGAGGCGGTGGTTGGCCTGCAGAAGGAGGAGGGCGAGTGGCAGTGCTATCCGCAGCGGCGGCGGCGGTGGTGGTCGCAGCGAGAGGAGCGTTCTGTGTCTCGTCCGCCGGTTTGCGCGCCACTGGCTTCTGTCTTCGCTTCTCTGTGTGGCTGTACTGGTGGGGTGGCACTTGTCCGGCTTCTGACACCTTTGCGCTCGGTGGGATTTCCTGGTCGAGGGGAACGGGGATGCCCCACGGCCGACTGGGTGACTCACCCACGCGGACTTCGCGTAAAGGTCTCTCAAAACGACCTGTCCTCTCTTCATCATCGCCATTGGCATCGTTGTTGCTGTCGGGCGGCGGGTGTGACTTGATGCCGGACTGGCTGACGTCCTCGGTCCAGCGCTGCATGGTCTCGTTTTGGGCCGAGTAGCCGTCTTTCCTGACAGAATACCTGTCGGCGTCGGGCAGATACTGCTTGTGCTTGTTGCCGAGTCCCTGGATCATATTGACCAAGTTGCCGTACTTGGCATCGAGGAGGCGGGCGCCTTGCTCATTCCGCTGGTAGCGCCGCACACAGACCTCGTGACTCCGCGGGATCTCGTGTTTGTGATTCTCAAAAAACTGAGCGATCTCCTCCGGCGAGTGTTTGTCCAGAAATCGGATCGGACAAACCCCCACGGGCCCGTTAGATGGCGAGGCCACAGATGCCTTGTCGGCGTGGAACTCGAGCGCGATGGGGTCTAGTTGGCTGCTGGGCGTGTGCAGACCATTCTGAGTCATTTTGGCAAATGGACAGCCAAGTTGGCCGGGCTTGCCCGCCGTGGTGAAGTCATGTTCGAAGTCTTCTTGGTCAGCGGCCGCCTTATGATTGATAGGGCAGCGGCCGCGAGGGGCTGCAGAGGCGGGAGAGCTGCCATTTGTTACGCCGTTGACATGGGCCTGTGCCATTATTGCTCCATGGGTTCTGCTGACGATTCCGTCAGCGCCGGCGGATTAAGAGACGGGGCTGTGCGAGGAATGGTAAATGAGAAAGTCCGTAATTCAGATAATACATGCTATACTGTTGCTCTTCCTCGCCGCCTGAAGCAGCATCTGTTCTAGAGCTAATAAAACAGAGAAGTACTCATCCTGGGACACCGGGCCGCGTGGGCGTGGGGGGGCACGAACGGGGCAGTGCAGCTTACCGAGTACTTTGAGGGCCGCCAGTTGTGTGTCTAGCGTGCTGAGAGAGACAAAGAGCGCGTGAACTTGATGAAGACTTGCCTCGCAGGATCCGAACCGGTGTGTGTGCTCTCCACCAGGTGAGTTCAGGCTCCTACGTCGGAGGAAGGTTTATTAGAAATGATGTCCGCCAGTGTGGGGCTTCCTGGCTTGGCGCGGGATGTTGTTTAACCCTAACCCTTATTGGCTGAGCCGAGGTGTTTGTGCCTCAAAAAAGTTATTTGTGCTTCCGGCCCCTCATCTCTCGTCTTTGGTCTCGCATCGTCTCGTCTCTGCTCTCCACGCCGTCACCACAATGCGCGCGATCCAAGTCAGCCACTACGTCGATGGCCCTGCCGCCCTCCGCATCACCACGCTCCCCACACCTCAGCCATCCCCCACACAGTACCTGATCAAGATCCACGCCTGCGGCACCAACTTCTTCGACCTGCTCCAGATCAGAGGCAAATACCAGCATCAGCCACCGCTGCCATGGATTGCCGGCCTGGAATTCGCAGGCACCATCCTCGCCACACCGACGGCGACGCAGACGAGGAAGGACGGTTCGGCTTCGAGCCACAAGTTCAAGGTCGGCGACCGTGTGTTTGGTGCCACGCAAGGCGCCTACGGCACGCACATTCTGGCTCCTGAGTTGATGCTCTTTCCCATCCCCGCCGGCTGGAGCTACAAGGACGCCTGCGGCTTGTACGTCACTGCACCCACTGGCTACGGCGCGCTCGTGACGCGAGCAAACCTGAGACCGGGCGAATGGTGTCTTGTGCACGCCGGGGCTGGCGGCGTGGGCTTGACGGCCGTGATGATCGCAAAAGCTTTAGGTGCCACTGTGATTGCCACGGCCGGCAGTGAGCGAAAGCGCCAGGTCTGCCTGGACTACGGGGCCGATTACGTCATCGATTATAAGGATCCGAAGTGGCCGCAAAAGGTTATTGGGCTGTGTGAGCAGCATAGGCAGGGCAACGGGAAGCAGGGCGTGGATGTAGTGTATGACCCTGTCGGTGAGTGCTGGCTCATGGCCCAAGTGTGCAGAAGTGAAGGGCTGATCAAGTTACCCAGGTATGATTGACCCGTCGATCAAGTGCATAGCTTGGAACGGCCGCTTGTTGGTGATCGGCTTTACCAGCGGCACGATTGAAAAGGTGGCCTTGAACCGCGTGCTGCTGAAGAACATCTCCATTGTCGGTCTGCATTGGGGCATGTACGCCACGAAGGAAAAAGAGACTGTGTCCAAGGTGTGGAATGGCATATTCGACATGATCAAAAAGGGGCAAATCAAGAGCATTGCCTACTCCGACAAGAAGTACATCGGGCTGGAGGATGTTCCCAAAGCGCTGATAGCCCTGGGAAGTAGGGAGACCTGGGGCAAGGTTGTAGTCGAACTGCGAGAAGGCGAAGGCGAGGAGCCGAGCAGTAAACTATGACCGTGAGGAACGTTGGAGAAATAAGCAGCTCACAACCGACTTGATTTCTTCTTAAACCAGGCCCATTTTTGTCTTGCTCAACTTTTACTCACCATCTGCTCCTGAACCATACACATAGTACCCGCAGAACGTAGAACCGGCTCACTAGGACTCTCAAGCCAGAGCGATAGCCTCAATCTCAACCTAAATCAATCCCATTCATTAGCCAGTCAGTCCGCCACCAAATCACACCTCTCCCCCGTAACAAGCACAATCAGGAAAACCGCATCGGGACTTCTACGGCAGCTTCAACTCACCTTCACACTCTTGGGCAGCTCCCGAACCGCCACACACGCCCTCGCTGGCTTGTGGGCAAACCACTGCTCGTACTCTTTGTTCATCTCGGCAAAGTACTCCATGTCTGCCAAGAAGACACCTACCCGCACCACCTTGTCAATGCTGCTGCCGCCGGCCTTAAGAATCGCCTCGACGTTCTTGCAGCACTGCCGTGTCACCTCCGTGATGGATCCTTCCACGAGCTTGCCACTCTCATCCGCAGGGATTTGCCCAGATACGAAGATGAGTCCCGCCGCGCGGATGCCTTGAGAGTATGGCGCAGCGGCTGTACAGAGAGAATGCGGAAACAAGGAAAATGGTTAGTGGGTGGGTTGGGTAGGTATGGGGTTATGGAAAAGTCAAACAGGAAAGTAGGTGCCGGGTACATACGAGGAGCGGAGCCTTGGGTTGAGATCTTCTCCATTGGAATGGCGCGCGAGGAGTGGAAGGGGGTTGTTGATAATGATGATGATGGCGGGGCTCGGAGGGGGAACCAGGCGGTGAAGTATGCTGGTGCTGCGGCTGCTGCGGCTGTTGCTGGACGACGCGGGGATGGGTGAAAAAAGAAACGAGTGGAAGGACTAATAAGCTGCGAAGATGATATGACTCTGAGCATATGGTAGAAAAAGCTGAAAATTCTCTGGAAGCTACTGTATTCTTATTAGCAGATTACCGGTATGAGTGAGAACAAGTGGGACGGGAAATAATGAAACTTCGGGACAATGTAATCCAGTGCGGCAACACATCCGACGCTGATGGGAAGCCACTGCCCGGCCTTCTCTAGATACTATTATAGCAGTCGGGCTTGGTGCCCGAAAATCCATAAGCGGGAAACTAAAATACATGATATCTGGAATGTCCATAACCACTGAGCCGAAACAAATCTACTGTACATGGCCCAATCGTGCATCGTATAGTGTGTTACTCAAATCAAGTTCCTCACAGCACACCATCTGCTCTTGCTGATGGCCATCCTTCCCTGGCGGAACATCGACTGGGCTTGGAGCAGAATCTCAGGACACTGCTCAATCACAGACGCTAGCGAGCCGGCCGGGATTTCGTTGTAGGCCAGCTGCAGGCACTCGGTCGTGTACTCCCCTTGCGTGCCCCATCGCTTGATCGCAGCGATCAGTTCTTGCGCCAACCAGTATCGGCTGTTAGCCAAGTCTCCCATGTCGCTATACATCCTTGCCAGATGTTGACACGTATACACCGAGATCTCGTCAGGGATCCAGTTGTCTCGGAACTCCAACTTGCCTGGTGCACTGTCGAGTATGCGTTGGAATACTGCACCTGCTTCTTCCCATCTGCATTGCTCCATGAACAGATGACCGAGACGCCGAAGACAGCGACGTGTCTCTTTGGCATGTCGGCCGTTGAATACCTCGCTATCGTTGATTGCATCGAGGAGAATCTCCTTACTCTTGATGTAGTTCTTCTGCCGTCGCAGAATCACTGACAGACTGCGCTTGATGATCAGCACATCCGGATGCGCTAGTGACGACGAAGCTTCCGCTACTTCGATCATGATTTCAAGCGCCCGCTCGGCACACTGCTGTAACACATTGCCCTGTGAACAGTGCTTGAGAATGATGGTGATGGAATGATCATCCCCGAGAACTTCTGACGCCATCTGCGCCAGATAATTGAGAAGTTGGTGTCGAAGAGACTCGAATTGCTCCCATCGATGAGTCCCAAACGCCATGATGAGATTCCGGATAAACAGCTTCGACGGCGAGGACAAGAGCAGGTGAGCTAATCGGCAACCAAGATGGAAGCTCGTGAAAGCCAAGTCATTGTAACCCTCCTCGAGCATGGCCAGACCAAAATCAAACTCGCTCCAGGTACATCTCTCGCATTGCTTCGGCGATGAACGGTGTGAGCAATGCCCCACAATGTTTGATGTCAATCTTTTGGCTTGAGCAGCTGCATCCACAATTTGGTGGTCGTGTGAGCTGTCTTCTGGATCAAGCCACGACATAGAAAACTGCCGGACGTGGTCAAGAACTTCTTCCACCGGATCCAAAGATGTAAGCACCTTCGAGTCGGCCACTGACATGTAACTGGAAGGGGTTTCAAAAGACTCCTCGCTTCGCAATGCCAGGTCGAAGAGGAAAGACTGGATGCATTGTCGATGCGTGCAGCTGGCGGCATGGGGGCAGGAAGCAAAATTACTTGCCGTGGGTATATCCACGGTACTGGTATCCGACACCGTTGGGGACGCTCTGTATGACATGTTTTCTGGGAGAGCCTCTACCGATGATGATGTCTCAACATCTTGACCTGACCGCATTTCAGGTCCAGGCTCTGGTTGAAGCTGCCGTCGCTCTGCAGCCCGTCGGTACTTGAAAACCCCCCAGTCTGTGAAGCGTTGCTTAAACATTCGCTCCCTGCAGAGGATTAGGATTTCTTTGGCAGCCAGTGAGGAGAGACACTTACGTAGCCTTGAAACCGTAGTAGCTGTCCATATATGGAACCAGCTGTCGTAAGGGCATATTTTGGCCAATGTACATCGAAATAATGGCCATCTTGTGATTTTGCCAGTCTTCTCTCGATGGAGGGTCAAGTGGTCGAAGCATTGTCTTATGAGGCTGAGATATGATGAGTGTTTGATCGACCCCAAGGTCGTTCAGCCCGAGTACTTCGAGAGTAGACATCATGTTCATGGGAGATGAGCAGTGAAAGATACTCATGCAGTGTAAACTTGGGAACAGCAGCTTATATATGAAGTGAGCAGCAAAAAAAGGGATTGAGTCACCATAAACTTGGAAGGCTTCTTGTACTAGTTAGGCATACAAACCAGGCAACGCCCGACTTCAGTGAACAACAGAATGCTCATGAATTACAAAACTGCACCAGACAGGCGACAGATTACCTCTTCTGACATGTCAAACATGGAAATATCAGGGGCCAAAGGACATGTGAAGAGCCTATCAAGATCATTCTACACGCTTATCCAGGAAGATATGCGAGTCCGGGAGATGTTGGAAGGCAACCTAACTCAGCTAGATGAACTTTGATCGAGCGTGGGGTTGCATGGCAGAGCACTAGTCCTTGAATGGCAAGCTTCTAGAAAATGCCTCTGCACCGAAGCTTCCATGCAGATAAACCATGCAGTGACCAGGGGGGGCACAGCTTTATTTCCAGAGTGAAGCGACATCTTGTGGGAACGTGAAGCGTGTTTAGGACGCCGATTGGCGAGAGAGCTGCCCGAAACATCGTTGACCTCATCTGCACATGCAGGTCGGCAAATGTAAGGCACACTGAGGTTCTGCCCGGACGAGGCGCAGCAACTAACTCTTGCTGTGAACTGATCCGCGCCTTAGCGCCTGGAAACTGTTGGAGTCGTCAGGTGAAGGGCGCCGAAACGGGTACGCCATGCAGTGGTCTTTGTGCCTCCCATTGACCTGGCGCAATCCCTAGTAATAGAATTGACCCCTCGATGAACAGGCGCAGAGATATAGGTGTCATAAGGTCTGCTCCTTTAAGATACCCACGCAAGTCATAAAAGTTACATAAGTTAAACCGGCCCTGGTTGCTTCTCTCTGACAGTCCAGGAGATCGCAGGCGCTACCGTATTCCGCCCCCAAACGGCTGAAGCAGATGCAGTGGATGAGTCTGATTTGGCTTGACTAGTTAGCTCTGCCGCATCACTGTCACGAGATGAGGCCACCACTGACGAACCGGTGCCAAGGGGGCGGAAACCTTTTCATACATATAATATCGTAGCACTGCCATGTTTCCGAATCTCGAAGCGAACGAATGTTGGAACTGTGACAAGTTTCCAGGAAATGATTCTGATACTATTCACTATCTGGTATTAAATATAGAATGTTCGGATGCGGTGTGTGCTGCAGGAAGCCTCTTTGGTTAGGGATCGCCTCCTTCCACTGCGTGATCCGACAGTTGCCATCAGCCTCATCTGCCCAAATGCCTCCACCAAGACTGAGGAGCTGCACTGTGCCATAGCCCACCAGTAGTCCATAGGCTCATTCGACTGCACCACAAGCAACATCATCGTATCTTACTACCTCGGCGCCGAACTAGACACTGCAGCCATCACACACAAAAACGATGATCTCAAAAGTGAACAATACCAATACCGTAAGTTTATCAAGTGCGCCTCGCACTCCACGACAGGCTGATAGAATGGCCTCCTTAAATCCGCTTTTTTTCCCATATCTGAAATAGAAACGGAGCTTGCTTGACATGGTTTGCACCTGCCAGGCAGGCAAAGGTCTTGGCGGTGTCCCTCAGAGATTACTCATCTGCAGCTCATAGCTAGAAAAATCGACACACATGCATGAATCATCTCACTTTCCGTTCCGCTAGCCGTTCTCAGATTGCTTCACAACCCTGCCTTCTCCCTGTGTCCCAGAACCTCTTGTGTCCTTGCAAGTTTCCCCTCCCAATCTGAGTATTCCCAATGATCCACAAAAGGCAGCTTGGCGGCTTCCCTATAATCCCTTCAGTCTTAAAGATCATCAGGATTAGTGAATCTAACAAGCTGGCGCAGTTCCCTATTCCTATCCACACAACATCTGTCAGAGCCCGTCCATTCATCATCGAGCCCGCTCATTATCACGTGCTAACTCTTGGCAGTCCAGAGCCTACTAATGCTTATCCACTCGCTGTTAGATAGCATATAATTAGACATTTTTAATTTCTTCAGACAGACTCAAATCAACCCAGATAGCTCATAGGCAACCCCTATCGACTGCTATTTCGAATCTCGAGTCATCTGTCTCTCTCCCTCTCCCTCTTTACTCTCATCTCTCTTATTCTCCCTTGGTTCCCAATGTTGGATCAGCACTGTATTCAGCCTACTCGTACTGTGGTGGAGCTATTCCTAATTGTCACTCAATTGTCACTCGGTCTATCACGTGACCATTAGAGCCACTAGAGCTCGCCCCTACTCCTGTACCTTAAACATATACACATACAAGTCGTATAGCGAATACACATCTGTTTCTGGCTGAGTCATAGTTGTATATTTGCTGTCGATTCATCACCCAACCGAGTTCCCTCTCACCAGGAGCCGTAGGCCCTGATAACATCCTCACTCCCTAGTTTCAGGACAGTGCCACAATGGGGCTGTGATCCTGTGCATATGGCATCCTGTGCATATGGCATTGTGTAGGACTTGGCATAGGTGTTTGTGGCTTTGGATCTGATCTGAATATTGAAATCATGGAGGCTGCAGATGAGGTGTCTTATGATTTAGAGAAAAATTCTGTGCTGCGAAAGGAACTGTCAAGGCAAATCAGGCAAGGGCGGCCAGCGCCAGATGGAATAGGAACTCGTATGAGGATTGCAGGCTATCGAAGGAGGAGCAGCTATATATGTGAGAAAACTCTTCTCTTGGCGTAGAGACTAGTCAAGCCTCCGATTATCGGCCAATTTCCCCCTGACAGGAACTATGTCAGGTGAAATGAATATTTGTCATTTTCGAAATCCAATAGGCATCGTTCGCTTAGATATAAAATACATTCTCCCAGGAACGATCAGTTGAGCCTCTCTCGATCTCAATCTTGGTATTCTGGCAGGTCTATTTCTTGAGCTGAATGGGGACTGATGTGGCTTGTCTTGCGTGCATCGTTGTTGACCAGCTCTCTGAGAATGTTCATCTACCAGTTCTCCAGAGAAGCTTGGACTGACTTGATATTTTCTCCTTTCGCTCTAATGTCGATGTCCTAGTCAATCGTCTATCCCATAGTCACTTTTAGACCTGGTATGTGAGAATTTCTGCTTCTTCCCTTGAGTAATTGGTTCAGCGCGAGGTATCCCCTGGTGTAGTGGCTCCACGGACCATACTTTTCATCTCGAGAATAAAATTCTTTTCTTGGTCAGGTGTTTCAAACCTCACTTCCTTCAATCCTTCAGGCATTTGAATACACAACTTCTCGTTCCATTTATAACAACAGAAGTGCTCACTAAAACTTCTTTGCAACCAATGATTCAATATACTCTGCAGTTTGGCTCCCTGAAGTGTTGGGAGAATTGAGCAGAAGTCACTTGGATTTCTTAATACTCGTTCTACTTCCAAACTTGCTTTTGAATGATCAAGAAAAGAAACCAGAGCATCCAAGGTTGATTGGGGAAGGGACGACTAAGTTCCTAAAGCTTCTGCTGCACTTGATCTCACTAACCAATGTTCATCCTTCAAACATATTACCAGAGAATCTAAGGCTGATTGTGAAAGGGTGTCAGAAACGTAGGCTCTCGTCGGCGGAGAGGTGGAGGGGATAATATTTAATGGTATTCAGCTGTGAACCTATGTCCTTTGGACAACGATTCTACACTTGAGGAGGGTAAGATCGTTGTGCATATCTCAGTACGATTTGTACTGTCCTGATCACGCTAAGGGCCAATGCTTGGCATCCCTTGTCACGGGACTATGGGCGGTGACAAAGGGATGACTGATTTCCTAGAGCTTTTGCTGCACTTGATCTCACTGGCCAATTATCAGGCCGGCAGGCCTGGTTGGGGGTCGACTAGGGGGAATCTCAACGGCAATGGGGTCGGGGACGAGAAATCTCGACGTCCACGGGCCGGTGAGGAGGAAGTAATAGATATGAGGGAGGGGAGAATGAGACAAAGAGCAGTGGATTCGTGACAGGAATCGAAATAGGGCGTGTGCCGCCTCTCCGAGTTATCGGTGAATCTGTCTGTCTTATGATTGTCTTGTCTCTCTCTATTCTATGAAAAGGAATGAATGGACGAGCCTAAATAGGCTCTGCAGCTCTGCAGCCTGCCCAGACCATGCTGCACGTGACACCGATGTTTATCCTTCAAACATATTACCAGAGAATCCAAGGCTGATTGTGAAAGGGATAACTGACTCCCTAGAGCTGTTGCTGCACTTGATCTCACTGACCAATGGTCATCCTTCAAACACAATACCAGAGAATCTAAGGCTGATTGTGAAAGGGATAACTGATTTCCTAGAGCTTTTGCTGCACTTGATTTTACTGACAAATCTTCATCCTTCAAACACAATACCAGAGAATCCACGGTTGATTGTGAAAGGAATAACTGATTTCCTAGAGCTGTTGCTGTGCTTGATCTTACTGATAAATCTTCATCCTTCAAACACAATACCAGAGAATCCAAGGCTGATTGTGAAAGGGATAACTGATTCCCTAGAGCTTCTGCTGCACTTGATCTTACTGACAAATCTTCATCCTTCAAACACAATACCAGAGAATCCAAGGCTGGTTGTGAAAGGGATGACTTCTTTCTTAAAGCTTCTGCTGCACTTGATCTCACTAACCAATGTTCATCCTTCAAACATTTTGCTAACTTATCTAAAATAGAGCCTTGACAGCAGTCAATGTTGGATGCTAGCACTTTTATTGAGCTGTGTTGTATTGTTGGGGAGGTGCTGTCATCAAGCCAAAAAGCCACAAATTCTAATGTTGCATCTGACACACTTGGCCGTGAGGATAATACATCTAAAGCATAAAGTTTGGCTTTTTCAGATTGTGTTTGCAAGATGGTGTTCAATAACTGCTCGGGGCATTCCCTTTTATAGCCTAAGCTGCAGCCAATATCAGAGTTGCTTTCAAATAAGAGCCACTGCAATAACTCATTCTTTCTCCTGTCTCGGAGTTCACAGATGAGCTTAGAGGATACGGTTACCTCACTGTAGCAGTGAATGAGAAGTCGTTGATGCTTCGCTGGCCTGCTGCCCGAAGGATTGAATCTTCTTATAACCAGACTTGTGCCTGCCGGATTGCTGACAGATGTCGTTGAATGTGGCCTCATCGTCATCTGCTCCCCAAGTATGTGATAGAATTGTGTAGGGCGGGATGTCGTTGCCGGGAAAAGGCCTGAAAAATTGCGGGGAGCCTCTGGGGTCAAGTTCCAGGAGGCGCATCGTGCGACAGACGATTATGATAATGGTATAGCATGGAGGAGACGGATATAGACAAGAGATTGTGGACGGTTAAAAAAGTTCCACTCGTTCTGGCAGAACTCAACTGGGATTCAGGAAGCGGGGAGAACAAAGTATCTTATCGCCGATAGAGCTGAGACTGGCTTGAGGTTGACGTTCGATAGGCATGCTAGACAGGGAGAACGAGCCTAGAGTCTGTTACCAACATGACATTGCTAGATATCTGCCAATGCTAGGATGGTCTAAATGAAGGGGAGGGAAGCAGGTTGAAGGCATCAGGCTGAGCAGAAGCAAGACGGGTTGATGTGGGGCATCTTGAAGTCAGAGCCTCGTCACGTGAGTCAAACAGCAAATCATCGACCAATGACAGCATCCGCACAGTGTGATGTTAAAGTCTTACCAAGCAGAGTTGTGTTGACATGTAGAGCAATCAGACTACCGTATTATGTCGTTTGGTGTAAGCTAAGGGCAAAACGATGCCTGTCTCCGAAGCAGCTGCTAATACGGCGTTTGGTCCCCCAGCCAGTATTTCAGGTACGGTACTAGTACTTGAAGGGAGGAAGAGTACCGTAATAATACGACCCACTTCGGTAATAGAAAACTTGGCGCTCTTGGCACGCCCACCACGATTTCTCGAATGCCTGCGCACTGCTTCGACAACTTTACACCTTTAACGAACTCACCTAGACAAGCCTCACAAAGCCTACAAAAATGAGCACCGCCGAGCTCGCCAACGCCTACGCGGCGCTTATCCTCGCCGATGACGGGGTGGATATTACTGTCAGCAGCGCATGCTTGGGGAGAAGGTTGAGACAAATGACTGACTGGACCATAGGCCGACAAACTGAGCACCATTATCAAGGCCGCTGGCGTCGTTGAAGTTGAGCCTATCTGGTCTACACTTTTTGCAAAGGTTCGATTGTCTCCACATGATCTCGATCGCTCGCCGCCAACTTGAAATACGAATGGAATGCTGATGGATAGTACTGGGCTAGGCTCTCGAAGGCAAGGATGTCAAGGACCTGCTTGTTAACGTCGGCTCTGGCGGCGGTGCGGCTGCTGCGCCCGCTGCTGGCGCTGCCGCGGGCGGTGCTGGCGGCGCTGCTGCTGCGGATGAAGCACCTGCTGAGGAGAAGGAGGAAGAAGGTGCGTTGATCCCCGCCCCAGGGAACTCCAGTCGTGGCTGGCACAATCAGACTGACAGTTTGTTTGCAGAGAAGGAAGAATCAGACGACGACATGGGCTTTGGCCTGTTTGACTAAGCAGCTCGTCCCAATTTTATTTTCCAGCCAGACTACTTGTTCACGACGATGTTTTTTCGATTGCGGGAGCGCGGAACAGACGTGATTGCATACGATTGTGGCCGCGTGAGCTGTGGTAGAGGTCGTCGTGATGGCTAGGATGAGAGGACAAAGGACACCTGAATCGGGATTCTAGAAAAGAAAAGGCGATAATACTCGAGAAGGACGGTCCGGGACGAGCTTGGGGCACAAAGCTAAGACTCATGCGGACTACGGGTTTGTGCTTTTTTCCACATATCTGAATCCAACGATGTCATCAAATGAAACGAAGACGCGAACGCGGGAGTGAATATTACCATGAGTTGCCTATGTCTTTGTACAGATTACTAGTAGATGTAGTGGCCACCGTCGATGTGTTGATGGTGTCGATGTGTTGGTCGTGTCGATCGTTCATGTTCATGCTGTGATAGTCGCCGTCTCGCTCAAATATTTCCCATCCAGGCCGGGATCAAAATCTAAACCAAAAAAAGGACTCGCACCATTACCTAGAAAGAACCTAGCGCTCCTATCGCCTTGCTTGACCTGACCGAACCAGTGTTCACAACCAATTCGTCACGCAGCTATCTTCTCCCAAGCATTCAACAGCACTCGGCCTGATGTCGCCATCCCCGCTCCTCCGGTCCAGACGCATGTACATCTGGCCCAAACTGATAATTCCGCTTAGTTCGAGAGCGGCATACTCATCCTCCTGGGGATGGGGAGCATGAGGGCAAGAGATGCCGAAGCTGGAGGGTGGTAGAGAAGAAGAACAAGGGGAAGAAGCGGCAGCTACTGCTGCGTGATCATAGACAAAGTCAAAGTCATATCTTCCACAGTCTGGTGAGTTGCAGGTCGATGTGGACCGCGTTGAGCCTGTCGCCATGCTGGCTGGGCGTGAGGGGAGAGACTGATGGGAATGGGGAGGGTGGTGGTGGTCACGGCGGTGGGAGGGCGCTTCCTCGGCAATGATGCTCAGGCGGAGAGATTGCGGGGAGTCGCTGTTGATAGTACCGTTGCTGTATCCATTGGGATAGTCGCACTGGTGGAGTTCTGGATACGGAAACAGGTCGTTGTACCAGAAAGTGGGAGAGGAGGGGGGGCCCGTGGTTGTCGTGGTGGTCGCGGTTGTCGTGGTTGTTGTGGTTGTCATCGGCCCCGTGCTCGGGGCTGACCAAATCGTGGATGCGGCATACAATGGAGGAGAGATGACGAGTTTGCGCTTGCGACTCTTGGTACGCAAGCGGCCAGGAAAAGTGATGTGCGGGAGATTGGTAAGTTTGTTGGAGACGAAGTAACGGCGGTTAGTATGGAAGCGAGATTGAGTGGAACCCATTTTTGGCGATGGCAGGTGGTGGTCCTAGTCATCAGTGGTGAGCTGAGTGAGATAGCTTGCAGGACTGCAGGAGCGTGGTGAGGGTGTGGTATACCGTCTACTTTTTGTAAGTATACGGGTGGTTGATGACGGAGGCGGATGCGCTAACAACAAATGCAAGTCAGCTCCCACACAACTTACCCCACTGATAGGCCAGCGTTTCATCCTTGATACTGTAACCCATGATCCAAGAGCCTCCAACACTGCCTGCATTTGGAAGACGTTTGTTGGCTGTCGTTGGCGCCACATCTGAAAACATTCCTTCGGAAGGCTGCTGCCCGCATATCCCGACAGTGTGGCGACCACCAGATAATTGGTTAAGTTTGAATGCTAGCGCCCGGGACTGCAGGTGGCCTTCTGGTCTATTCCCCCTTTGGGTTGCACGGTGAAGCTTCGAACTTGGCTCGCACTCAGAATGCAGGTGACATCGATCACGCAAATCGCCGATAGGCTTAGCTCCACGAGGTGAAAGGCACAATCTCGCACACGTTCTGGGCGGCCATTTATTCTGCACAGTGTGCACAGATGGCCACGTTCGAGAAGGTATGTAGAAACTGCTGGTTGGTGCAGGCCAAGCCTGTCTTGTGGGGGGCATGTACAAACGAATGCGGCTGTCCTTGAGAGTGCAACGGCCTAACTAGACGTCACCGAGACGGTAGTAGCGCGAGGCCCTTGACTAGCTCATTTTCTTCTCTCACTCTGGCAAGTGCACGCTCAACGGCTCCCTTGGAGTTGGGATGAATTCGTCCAACCCGCTTGGGCACTTGCTAAACTAAGTTAGACCGTACTCTTGCAGATGAGACCTACCGAAGCCGTTCCAATAATAGGCCGCGATCGTCCTGGTAGTGCCCATCCCCGGCGCGTGGATGACAGAGAGGTAGTGTCGAGATCGACGTGTGTCAAAGTAGGGCTTCGAACTCAATCAGAGCACTTGTCAAAGACAAATCATTCATCCTGGCCCATTGATTCCTTCTTGCGGTTCAGAGTTGGGGCTTATTAGCGCTTTCGACGTCCTGGATCTCCTATTGCACGGTGTCATCAGCACAGCTACCTACAGTAGGCATCGTGACGAATTTTCTTTTGCGAGCAACGGGTTAGCAGAGATGTCAGAAGCCGGGCACAGACAGGCCGGCCGAGGTAATTACCGGTAATAATGATGGCGGTAAGTGAGGCTGGTCGCGATAAGACGCTACGGTTCGATATCCTTCCTTGTTCCTTGCCAGTTGCCTTGGTCAAATGAAGAAAGACTTAAGCTAGCGATTGGCTACATAGAACGGCAGCTACTAAATATGGCGGAGTGAGAATGGCTGCCATGAGTCTACGACAGGCTGTCGGTGAAGCCGACCGCTTGGTGGTTGATGGCCGCCTGGGGTTTGTTGTGGCCGCGGTCATGGTGGGAGTGATGCCGCTCGACGTACTGTAACATGGATGGGTTGGTTGAGTTCAGTTGCTAAAAGTTGCTGAGTTGCTGAGTTGCTGAGTTGCTGAGTTGCTGAGTTGCTGAGTTGCTGAGTTGCTGAGTTGCTGAGATGCTGAGTTGCTGAGTTGCTTAGTCGCTGAGTTGCTTAGTTGCTTAGTTGCTTAGTTGCTGAGTTGCTGAGTTGCTGAGTTGCTGAGTTGCTGAGTTGCTCAGTTGCCGAGTTGCTTAGTTGCTGAGTTGCCGAGTTGCTTAGTTGCTCAGTTGCCGAGTAGCTGAGTAGCTGAGTTGCTTATTAGTTGCTGAGCTGCTTAGTTGCTGAGCTGCCGAGTTGCTGAGTTGCCGAGTTGCTGAGTTGCCGAGTTGCTGGATTGCAGCATCACTACTGATAGGCTGCTGCTGCAAGGCATGGCGAGGCTTTGGCGTGGCTTCCCCACACTTTCTGCTCGTCGGAGTTGCCTGAAACAAAAGTTGTTACGTGTTTTGCTGCTTTGTAGCTTACGGCAGTCGCTCGCTTGGTGTTACTTTCGATCCCGTTTGATGGTGTTGATGAGGTGATCGGCCTGACGCTGCACTTTGACCGGGCTTGCCGCCGCCGCCATTGCCGCCATTGCCGCCATCACCGCCATCAACAGCTGTCACTGGCCATCACCCCGTCTTGCTGCCGACCGCCCGCCGCGTTACGCGTGCCGGCTTCGACCAAGTGGCCTGCTTCGCTCCGCATAGCGAAAGGATGCGGTAAGATGTCCCGCAACTCGAATCCTGATCTGGACGATGCGCTGCGCCAGCTGGACGAGGAGCTCGAGGAGGGCGACATCACCCGCAAGGGGTACGAGAAGCGGCGGACGTGGATCTTGTCGCAGTACGGGGCGCCGTCGCCCGACGACTTGCTGCAGGTGCACCGCGGCGGCCTCCGCATCCATTCACCCGACAACAGCGACCACCCGGCGTCGAACGATGGCTCGCGCGCGGCGTCGCTGGCCGCCTTGACGGGTGGCCGCTCCGCCAGCGGCATGTCGGCGTCGAGAAACGGCACGATGTCCGATGTCGCCGCCGCCGCCGCGGTCAACCGCCCTGTCCAGGCGGTGCGCGAGAGTAGCTATGGGGTGGCCTCGGTGAGCAGCTCCTCCTTCGACCATCAGCGCCAGTCCTCCATGCTCATGGCCGACTCGGGTACCAACTCGCGTACGCAGACGCTGCTGAGCCAGAACTTTGCCTTCAACCCGGACGCCCACGCCAACATGGCCGGCCATGGGCCGAGCCCGACCGCGTTCAATGGCACCGACGCGCGGCCATCACCAATGCTCGACTCGCAGCAGGGCTACTTCTCCGACTTTGCCGGCCAGCAGCGCGAGGAGCAGGCCGAGACGTACGGCGGCGCCCTACAGCGCTACTCGCAGACCGAGCTGATCTCTCCCACGCTCCAGGCCGTGCCGCCGCTGCTGAGCAGCTCTGATCTCGCGGGCGGCGCGGCCGTGCACCAGATGCCGCTGGAGCCGCGCGAGGTGCCGTTTGCGATTTGTGATCCGCACGACTCGACGTTTGAGATGGCGCGGTTCGAGAACATCGCGGTGGTGTTGCGGCACCGCGCAAAGACTAACCCAAAGCAGCCCGCCTACTGGGTGCTCGACTCCAAGGGCAAGGAGGTGGTGAGCATCACGTGGGAAAAGCTGCACAGCCGCGCCGAGAAAGTGGCCCAGGTCATCCGCGACAAGAGCAGTCTGTACAGAGGCGACCGCGTGGCGCTCGTCTACACCGAGGCCGAGATCATTGAGTTTGCGGTCGCGATGATGGGCTGCTTCCTGGCCGGCGTCGTCGCCGTGCCCATCAACGACCTGGCCAACTACCCGCGTCTCAATGTGATCCTGACCTCGACCCAGGCCCACCTCGCGCTGACAACTGAGGCCAACCTCAAGAACTTCCAGCGTGATCTGACTGCGACCAAACAAGGCTGGCCCCGCGGCGTCGAGTGGTGGAAAACCAACGAATTCGGCAGCTATCATCCCAAGAAGAAGTCGGACGAGCGGGGCCTGGTTGTGCCTGATCTGGCCTATATCGAATTTTCGACCGCGCCCACCGGCGACCTGCGCGGTGTCGTCATCAGCCACAAGACAATCATGCATCAGATGGCCACGCTGAGTGCGATGGTCATCTCTGCCACGCCCAACACCAAGGCCGACACCTTCAACCCGAGCCTGCGAGACAAGCAGGGTCATTTGATCACAGGCCGGCGCACGACGGAGACGATGCTTAGCTACCTCGATCCGCGGCAGGGCATTGGCATGATCCTGGCTGTGCTGCTTAACGTCTATGGCGGCCACACGGTGCAGTGGTTTGATTGCCGCGCCATCGAGACTCCGGGCCTGTACGCCCATCTGATTACTAAGCACCAGGCTTCTCTGCTGGTGGCCGACTACCCCGGCCTGAAGCGCGCGGTGCTCAACTACCAGGCTGACCCAATGACGACGCGAAACTTCAAGAAGAACATGGATCCGAACTTCAGCTCGGTCAAGCTGTGCATGATTGACACGCTCACTGTCGATGGCGAGTTCCACGAGCTGCTGGCCGACCGATGGCTGCGGCCGCTGCGCAATCCTCGCGCACGAGAGATCGTGGCGCCGATGCTGTGCTTGCCGGAACATGGCGGCATGATCATCAGCATGCGCGACTGGCTTGGCGGCGAAGATCGCATGGGATGCATCTTGGCCCAGGACCTCGATCACGGTCACGATGGCGAGCAGCAGCAGAAAGAGGCCAGCCCGGTGGGGACGACGCACGGGGCCGGATTCGGCAGCAGCTTGATCGGCGGTGGCCCCAGGAAGCCGGTCAAGCAGCGATCAACCGACGACCTAGGCGAAGTTCTCCTGGACAAAGAGGCCCTCAAGACCAACGACATCGTGGTTCTGGCCATGGGCTCCGAAGCTCGCGCCAAGGCCGCGTCCTACCCAAATGCGGTGCGCTGTAGCAGCTTTGGCTACCCCATCCCTGATGCAACGCTCGCAGTCGTCGATCCCGAGTCTGGCCTGCTCTGCTCCCCCAACAGTGTGGGCGAGATCTGGGTCGACTCGCCCTCCCTCTCAGGCGGCTTCTGGGCGCTGCCTCGCCACACCGAAACCATCTTCCATGCCCGGCCCTACTGCTTCCAAGAGGGAAATCCCACACCAACGGAGATAGACCCCGAATTTCTGCGCACCGGCTTGCTCGGCTGTGTAATCGAGGGCAAGGTCTATGTGCTGGGCCTGTACGAAGACCGGCTGAGGCAACGAGTGGAATGGGTTGAGCATGGCCAGCTGCCCGAGCACCGATACTTCTTTGTCCAGCATCTGGTCCTGAGCATCATGAAGAATGTGCCCAAGATTCACGACTGCTCGGCTTTCGACTGCTTTGTCAATGACGAACACCTGCCCATCGTCCTCTTAGAATCGGCCTCAGCATCCACCGCGCCCGTCACGTCTGGGGGCCCGCCTCGACAGCTCGATATTGCCTTGCTTGACTCGCTCGCCGAGCGAACGATGGAGGTGCTCTACCAAGAACACCACCTCCGCGTATACTGCGTCCTGATCACCCAGCCGGGAATCCTGCCTCGCGTGACCAAGAACGGCCGGCGGGAGATTGGCAACATGCTGTGCAGAAGAGAGTTTGACAACGGCAATTTGCCATGTGTCCATGTCAAGTTCGGCGTCGAACGCGCCGTACAGAACTTGCCCACTGGGCAAGATGTGCTGAACGGCATGTGGTCACCAGCCGCCAGCGCCAACCGCGCCGATCTGCTCTACGACCAGGACACCCAGTGGTCGGGAATTGACCATCGAGAAGTAGTCATCGATGAGCGCACCTCGACCACGCTCACCAACTTCACCAACATCTTTGACCTGATGCAGTGGCGCGTTACCCGCCAGCCCGACGATCTGGCTTACTGCACCATCGACGGCCGCGGTAAGGAGGGCAAGGCCCTGCTTTGGAAGAAATTCGACCTCCGAGTGGCCTCGGTCGCCATGTACCTTAAAAACAAAGTCAAGCTGAAGCCAGGTGATCATGTCGTTCTCATGTACACCCACTCTGAGGAGTATGTTTTCGCAGTCTACGCCAGCATCGTTCTCGGCCTCATCATGATCCCTGTGGCGCCACTCGATGTCAATCGACTGTCCGAGGATGCGCCGGCCTACCTCCACATCGTGGCAGACATGGGAGTCAAGGCCGTGCTTTGCAACCATGACGTTGACCAACTCTTCAAGCAGAAACTCGTCTCTCAGCATCTGAAACAGTCTGCCCAGTATCTCAAGACCCACATTCCGCCCGTCTTCAACACCACCAAGCCCTCCAAACAGTCCCATGGCTGTCGAGATCTCGGCCTGACCATCGATCAATCCTGGACTTCTCCAACCAATCCCGTCCTCATCTGGACCTACTGGACTCCTGACCAGCGACGAATTTCGGTCCGGCTGGGCCATGACACCATCTTGGGCATGTGTAAAGTCCAAAAGGAGACATGCCAGATGACCAGCTCCAAGCCTGTCCTTGGTTGCGTTCGAAGCACAATGGGTATTGGCTTCATTCATACCGTTCTGATGGGCGTCTACAATGGCAGCAGAACCTACCTCCTCTCGCCGCTAGACTTTGCTCAAAATCCTCAGATTCTCTTCTTGGCTTTGTCAAGATACAAGGTCAAGGACACATATGCCACCGCACAAATGCTCGACTTTGCCATGAGCCGCATCCAGCCCAAAGGCTTCTCTCTGCATGAATTGAAGAATATGATGATCATTAACGAGGGACGACCTCGCCAAGATCTCTTCATGAAGGTCAAAACACATTTTGCCCAGACCAGAATCGAGCGAACTGTCAGCAACACCATCTACTCCCATGTTCTCAACCCCATGATTGCCTCTCGCAGCTACATGTCCATCGAGCCCATCGAGCTCTGGCTTGATACCAGAGCACTCCGAAGAGGTTTGATCTTCCCCGTTGATCCTGACTCAGATCCTTCGACTCTCCTCGTTCAGGATTCAGGCATGGTACCCGTCTCCACGCGCATTGCCATTGTCAATCCAGAGACCTGTCAGCTTTGCAGGGTCGGCGAATTCGGCGAGATCTGGGTGCAGTCCGAGGCTTGCGCCAAGTCCTTCTACCTCTCCAAGCAGGCCTTTGACGAGGAAAGATTTAACGGTCGGATCTACGGCGGCGACCCAAATTCGCTCTACGTCCGCACCGGTGACCTCGGTTTCCTCCACACCGTTACCCGCCCCATTGGCCCCGGGAACCAGCCTGTCGAAATGCAAATCCTCTTTGTCCTCGGCAGCATCGGCGAGACTTTCGATGTCAACGGCCTCAACCACTTCCCCGTCGACATCGAGAACAGCGTTGAGAAGTGCCACCGCAACATTACCCCAGGTGGCTGCGCAGTTTTCCAAGCTGGTGGCATGGTCGTCGTACTGGTTGAAGTCTATCGAAAAGCCTATCTTGCTTCCATAGTCCCCGTCATTGTCAATGCCATTCTCAACGAGCATCAAATCGTTGTTGATATCGTCGCATTTGTCGGCCAGGGCGACTTCCCTCGCAGTCGCTTGTCCGAAAAGCAGCGAGGGAAGATCCTCGCCAATTGGGTCACTCGCAAGCTTCGCACAATCGCCCAATTCGGGATCCGCGATGGCGAATCTGGCCTGCGCCCGCTGTCTGAAGCGCCCGAGCCGCACAAGTCCAATAGCGTCGTGTCCCGCACCGTCAGCAACCGAGAACTAGTCCGCGACTCTATCACATCTGAAACACACGCTCCCGGCGACCTCTCCAGCAGGTCAAGCATCATGCCCGAGCTACCTCTCGAGCTGCCGCCCAACAGCCACCATCTCGATATAGCAGATAGGTTCGGCCATCGTCACTCAGAATCAGATCAAGCTATTCCTGCCTTGGCAGTCAACAGCACTCCCTACCACCCGCCTGAAGGCGTGGCTGAAATGTCAGCCGCCGGTGGAAGCCCACCCGAATCTTCGCACAACCCCTACCTTACTGACGAGAAGTTCTACGATCCAGAAATGGCATTTCCGCACGACAACCTGCACGGGGAATCGCAATCTGGTCTTCCACAGTCAGAGCTGGGCCCAGCAGCACGCGCCAGCAGCAGCGACAATGGACCACCACGACTAACCCTCGTCAACCCTGACTACTATCCTGTCGAGAAGGGTTTCGACAACACACCGAGCTCATACTCTGCCACTGCGACCCCAGGATCAGCAATTCCTCGAAGTGCTGGCGGTATCGGGCTCGATGGCGGTCACAAGCAGCGTGACGAAGACAGCCCCTTTGGCGACACCGGCAACCCATTTGCCAGCAGCATCCCCGGCAGCGTCGGAGGCTTTGACTACGCCTCGCCGCGCTCGCTCTCCGGGAGATACCACCTGACATCTTCCGCTGCAACTAGTGGCGCGGCAGCGTCGTCAATGTATTCTTCCTCTAACCCGCTCTCGCCTTCCGACCGTCCGGCCCGTTCCTCTCCATCTCACTCCCCCGCCAGGCGGTCTCTCCTACCCAGTCAGCTAGCCCGTTTGTCGCAGTATATGAACCCCTCAGACTCTGGCAGTGCTGTCTCCAACCCCCTGGAACATTCCCAACATCAGTACGCAGACGGCCATTCCCTCCACAGGCCCGAAGGCCAAGGCTTCACTCACCATGGCCTTTTCCCGGCCGCAGGCGCCACTGGCAGTGCCAGCGGCGGCGCATCTAGCAGGAATAGCAACAGCAGCCTGCGGGACCAAAATGTCGATGAGGAGAGTCTCTCCGGTAGTGTCAAGCATCGATATGACGGCAGCGGCTATCCCGCGTATGAGTACTAGGAAATTTAAAAGAGACAAATCGAGTATGTCGATATGTTACGGTAGAATTCCCACACACACACACACGCACACACGCACGCACGCACTCGCACGCACCGTATGTGTCTCTTTGGGGCAGGCATGGCAGTAAAGTGCAGGGCAGAGCAGGGTAATAGACGTTAAGATGACATGATACGAGTTTTTCTTCTTTATTTTTCTTGTTTTTGAAATTGGTACAAAAAAAGAGAGAGTGATCGCGTGGAAGTTACCATGTTAACTTACAGTTGGGGGGATAAGTCAGCTGCAGCGCACTTAAAAAATGAGTCGAACAGATTGGATCGGATTGGACGAAATTACCGCTACATGCCCCGAGCAAACTTAAAACACTCTGTAACATCAGGAAATATATACATATATATTTTTCACATGTTACAGGATGCCAAGGCACTGTTTCATTTCTGGTACTGTACTGTAGATGTTCTTTGTCATTTGATACTGTATCATATCTGAAGCAGGTGGTAAAGGTCACAGTATAATTGTATGTGCATGTTATTGTATACATAGTAATGCATCCTCAGTTGAGAAAGAGAAGGGGAAAATATCATTCCATATCCTCAGCAAATAACCCTCTCATCCCCTTGAGCAAGACACCGATCTGCCTCGTTTCATTCAACCGCCTAACCACACGGGCAACCTTGTCCTGATCGAGGCGCGGGCGCGAGTAGACTACTTCATACTCACCCACCGTCGTATCGGGGACTCTTAACTCGAACGTAGCTTCCCTCTCTGCCCCGTCCCCGCGACCCTGCTGCTGCTGCTGCTGCCCCTCCCCTTCCTCGCCTGTCATTCTTCTACTCGCCTTCCTGCTGCTTGGTGGAAATAGATAGACAACTCTAATCCTGCCCTCATCCCCAGCCCCCTCGATCCGCACGCCCAGATACGTCTCCCAAAACAGCAGCTCGGGCCCATTAAGCCGCGCCTGGCCGTCGAGCTTGCGCGCATACTCGCGCTGGGCCTGCAGTTTGTGGTCGATCGCGCTCTGCGTCGCCGCGATCTGCTGCCGTAGCGTGTCACGCGTCTGCTGCTGCGCGGCGTGGCGCGTCTGCAGCTGGTCGATCTGCGCGTTCATCTCCGCCTTTTCAGCAGCTTCTCGTGAGACCAGGTTCCGGTGCGCGGAGAGCGCAGAGCGGAGCGATGCCACCTGCGCGGATGTGGAGCGTTGTTCCTCTAATTTTTTTAACATAAGCATTTTAGTATTTGTTTTGGAAAAAAAGAAATGGAAAAGAAAGGAAGAGGGAGCGAGAAGTTCAGAGAGAGAGGGAGGAAAACGTACCGTGAACTTCGCTTATGCGCGCTTTGTACTCGTTGCGCTCTTCCAGGACGCGTTTGCGTGCGCGCTCGATAAATGAATCAAATTTCACACTGAACTCGGCCATGCGGCGCCGCAGGTCGTCGAAGGGGATGCTGACTTGGGGTAGTTGTGTCAGGGGAGAGTCGTTGTAGCTGATCATCATCATCGACGTCGCCATCATTTGTGGTGGTGGTGGTGGTGGTGCTGCTGCTGCTGTGCCAAGCATCGCGGTGTGTTGAGACTGTGAGGCGCGGAGTGAGGACGTCGATGTTGAAAAGACCGATGCCGATGGAGCGAGGGACGCCATTTTAATTTTGGTTTTGCTAATGGACGATAGCGAAGAGTGTTTGTTGTGCAACAACAGAAAACGATGAGAGTCAGTGTGGCAGCGGTAGTCGATGCGATGCGCTTTGCAGACGATCAACAAAACTGTTGCCCCCGCAACCAAACAATGGTTGACATCGGATACAATATCCGGACTTGCCGTTTCCTCTCCTCTTAATTAACGGTTACAACAGTGCCAAGTACGGCAGATGAAAGGTGCCTTGCTTATCTGTTTGTCTACTACTATAACTACATATAATCTAAACTCCCCTTAGTCTCTCGTATATCTAAAAATCGAAATTGTCAATGGCAACAACGAAAGTCGTAAATCAATCGGGAACAGTCCCAGTTGCAATCTCCTGCTCAAGCGTCATCTCTCCATCTTCCGGGTCCAGGTCCTCGTCTGCATCTGCGCTGATTGCTTGGTTCTTGCCAAGGCGCCCTATCATTGCTTCGATCCGCTGCATCGATTCTTCCAGGTTGGACAATCGTGTATTCGTTTCCTGCGTTCCGGTGGGATTACTATCATTCATGTCGATAATGCTGTCCAGTCGCTTGCTGCGTCGAGGCTTCCAAGCCCGTTGGGGAGCATCAGACTCGTCATGATCGTTGGCCTCACTTTCGGAGTCTTTAAACACTTGTTTGAGAGCTTTGTTTTGCTGCATATCTCGTCGTCTCTGTTTCTTCTGCTGTTCATGCTGCTGCTGTTCATGCTGCTGCTGCTGCTGCTGCTGCTGTGCACGTGGGTCGGCTCCAGCTGCTGGCGGATGATCACGACGATTCAGAGAGAAAGGGTCTTTGAAATCTCCCAAGACCAGCGTGCTAAGCGCGCCTTGGGATGCAACAGAGCTGATCTGCCCCCCCATTGTATTGTCGTCTCCCTGACCCTGACCATCGATTGTCTGCATCGCGCTCGGTGGCGGATCCAAATCAAAGACGACTTGGAGAGCACCATGTGCACTGAATCGAGATAACTTCCAGGCCTTCAATTTCTGCATCCACCACGAGCCATTAGTGCGCGCGCGTGGGCCGAAAGGATTGTTCCAGTCAACCTTGGTCCACCAGAGATGATTCCGCTTGTCCAACACCCAAAGAGTCCGCCTTTCGTACCAAGAGATGGCCAGAAGTGTCGGGAAATTAATCACCCGTATACATGCAACATTGACCGTGTGAAACATATGCGGTGTCAGGATTGCCCGAAGTGGAAGCATCACGACTAGGGCCACGAGGTTGAAGGGTGGCATATAGGCAAAGATGGCATCAAAGTGGACGCCTTCGAAGATTTGGACGGCGCGACGGTATTGGATCTCTTGAACTGCGTTATTGACAATGTTGCTGAAGGTGTTGGTCAGCATTGAGACGAGGATTGTAAGGAACAAGGTGTTGCTGAGAAATGCGAACAAGATCATGAGTATCGGTCCTAGAAGCCAGTGAAAGTCGGGCGCCTTGTCGATTCCCGTGCCATCAAGACCAAACCAGATCCATATAATCCATTTGGAGATGGTGAGCGGATGGTAAAGGCCATTGTCCAGCCACTTGAGGCTGAGCAGGAATCCAACGAAACACCAGACTGCGAGAAGGGTGAGGGTGAGGAAGTCGGACATCATAGCGCGAAGTGAGACGAACAGCATGTTTTCTGCCATGAGATTGAATGCCAGGCGTGGTACGAGCAGCGGGGCACCGCAACAGAGCACATCCAACGCAGCACGAGCCCACGTCGCAGAGAGCTGCTCGTCCGCGATGACCAACCCATGTAGTCGCATGACCAGGTAGGTTATGAATACGGCAGAGAATATTACATCAAGGAATGACCACAGATTCTGTGTGTAGACCTGCCAGCCGTGTTCGAGAATAGCGGCAAACTGATCGAGAACCTTGGAGCTTCGTGAGCGACAGCAGAAGCGCAACAGGCAATGCAATACGTACCCAACCAACTGTGTACACATCGAAAACAGCCTCAATAAGAGAATACTGCGTTGTCATTCTGGTCTCTCGTCCTTCCATAACCAGCATGTAGAGCACCAGAAGGATGACAAATTGGAATATTTCGAGGACTTTTCGAATTCGCGGTACGTTCAGTCGATACTGGTTGAGCACCGGTGCTCTACATGGGTCATACAGACTGATCGGACGCAGTTTCCACGGATCAGAGATGATGGCGAAATTGCAGTTGGGTGGGTAGACAACTTTCCCTTTGTAGATGGCATCAATGACTTTCTGGCATGCATTGGATGCCAAGAAGCTTTTGCTCTCTGTGATAATGGCCACTTCAAGAGCGGTCAACTTGCCGAAGCTATCGGCATCAGCCTGATCGCGTATAGACCACTGGGTAGGATGGAGCTCTTTGGCCTCCCGGATAACTTCCTCGGGCGCATTCTGGAAGGGCTCAAACCCAGCAACGAGTATGTTAGCGAGTTTGAGCAATCCCTTGGGACCGGGCCAGTTTTCGTTGTAGCGCCGCAGAATCTTTTCTGCCAGTAGCTCGCAGAGTAATGCACGTGTCAGGTTTACAGTTTGGTGATGGCTGTGGAAGGACTGGTCTCGGATAAACTGCATCCGGTTAACCAGCAGACAGTAGACAATCGACAGATCCTGAGTGGCGTAGTACTCATGGACCAACGGACGCACCACAAGGGTGTTCAACCGCGGGGTCTTGAGCTGATCCAGCGAATAGGGATCATCAACGATGGTGCGAATATCGCGCCGAATCCTGTTGCCGTAGTCAGTACAGATCGAGGCAGCCGCCGAAAACTTCATCTGTTCACTTGATCATAGATAATATGGTCATGTTTGCCTATTCTCTGAGTGGTAGGACTTCGCTGAAGAGCTTCACCACCGCCCGCACCAGGATTGAAAACTCAACAAAAAGAATGCAACCAAGGGGCTACAGAGGCTCACCGATGGATATTGGTGTAGATATTACACTCTCCAATATGAAATGGATCCGGCCTCTTTCCACCCGTCGAGCGTCCATCGGCAGTGGTCCAAACCAAGTTGGGAGGATAGAGACCATTGGAATCGGCATGCTCGCTCTCGTCTTCTTCGACATCTTCATCGTCGAGATTAGAATGTGTAGAAGGGGCGCGGCCGGCTACGCCATCAGTCTTAGGTGGCACGCTAGAGAGCGGTGGATGGGATGACAACAGCGGCCGCCGCTCATCTGTGCTGGAGTTATGCAGACGGATTTCGCGGGAGAGGCCGTGGACTGAATAAGAAAGAGAGGGGCCCATGGGTCCAACAACCGGCAGAGACCGTCTGAGTTAGACAACGCCGAGGCCTGGCCAAGAAAACAGGTTGCAAGAAGATGTGCAACGGCAGTCGCGTCGTCCACACAGGGCATTCACTGCAAGTTCCCTGTGAAGTCATCTCCGATAAGAAGTCATATCAGGGACCATGTGCTCCAACAAATGACAAGGGAGGAGTCGATAGCGTGGCCGAATTCAGCTTCTTGCATAACTAAACCTAACGTCGTCGCATCGGCCAATAGAGAGTGTTGGCCAGCGCCACGCGAATCTGTGATTTACTACTCGAAGTGCGGTCTCATGATAAATGATGCAGCCTTTAGTAGAGGGGTACAATGGGCACAGAAAGCAGCTCTGTGCTGAAGGAAAGACTCGGCCTATGGAGGTTCTGCTGAGATTCGGACGCTCTTAGCTTGGTCTCCTCGCCTTGGTGTATATTTTTTACCCTTGGTGTTGTTTTTCTGTTTGCAAAAGGCATCCACCATGCCATGAGATATGCAGTGCTCAAAGTGCTAGTCTTGTCTAGAGAGAACTTTTCGCACAAGGATGCTGAAATTGAAACATCCTCACTTCGTTTAAGAAGCTTTCGCTGTGGGGTCACTAGGGTGGAGGGGAGGAGTTTTGCTAAGCACAAACACGTATTGCACTGGCAAGGACTTTTATACACGAACGACGACAAACATCACAGCCCTATCTGAAACCCGGTGCTCTGGGGGTACAAAGTAGAGGCCTCTCACATACCCTGAAGCCTACTCATGTTGGGTTCCTACCTTGTTGGCAGCTCTACCAGTCTTCAAATCTAGTATTGGGTGGTGTCTAACCATGGCAACCTCACACACCTTACAATGACTATGTAATGATTCCTCCTGCTTCAATAATAGTTTTGCAATACTGCCGTCTTACCTAAAAGTTAACAAAAGCCTCATACAAATTAAACTTTAACTAGCCCTGCCTGGATCCCGGACTCCCGAGCGCTGCAAATACGTAAATACAGGGGAATGGCTCCCGTGCTACTGTCCCAAACAGCAAATCTCTCCGAACTGGACCGGCACTCAGTCTGGCGTTGGCGTGACTTGGAGGCATCATGTTTAATAGCAATAGAAAGGAAAGAGGTGGATTGAATATCGAAGGGGGACGAAGACGCAGATCGAACAATTAGCTTCAGTCTTATGCAGAGAGCAACGCAATCGTTCCATGTATTCCAAAAGAGGGCCCCGGATTTGGGCAAGCGTCATCTGGTCCAACAACATGTGCGGAGCAAACTCACAGCGACGTTTTGTCCCACTGGAAATTTTCTTATAGGTCTTTTTACGCCGTTGCTGCATCCCCTCACCTCAGTTTGGTCAAGTACGTTCCCAGATTCATCCGCCATGACAACCTGCGCTGCAGGTGTCCTGCATCAAAGTTCCCTGTCTCGCTGGATATTTACCAGGGTGTTAAAAGTCATCAACATCACATGACATCTCAACAGAAGGCGCAACGGATGCTGTATCCACTTGCTTCCAAAGCCACTCAGTTACTCCTGGTTCAACGAATCGCTTGATGCTTTTGTCCAAATGAGCCCACCCACCGCGAGAAGAATGATGCCAACATGCACATGTTAGGTGCAATCCTTTTCTGTAGGCGGGTTCTTTATCCGTTCCCGCAAGACGGCCACGATCTTGCACAGCGTCTTGTTCAATCGTTGGGCCTTGTCCAGTTCCTCTCGAAGGCTTTCAATTTCTCGTTCCCGTTGCTTCAGACTTTGATCCTTCCGCTGTCGGTACGCTCTCTGCGCGGCTCTGTTTTGTGCTCGTCGTCTCTAGTTCGCTGTCAGCGGGAGCAACTACCAAAAGGCCGGGAAGAGTAGTGGTATACCTCTGCTCGCAATGTTTCGTCGTCAGAGTCTCGCTTTGATATAGGCCCAGCCGTGACTGGGAAAGCTTGTTCCAGAGTATGTGGAAAGGGGCTTGTGAAATTGCGTATATGAGGCACCTCTGCCACTGACATCTGGGAGCGTAACAGAGGCGATTGAGATTGCGTCGAGTGGCTGCTGAAGGATACTGATCGCCGCACGTTGAACGGGTCGCTCTCGTTAAAGCATGGCGTCATCGGGGTGTTCAAGGGTGGATGGCCACCAGAAGCTGAGTGAGTGAAGTTGGGGCCGTGGACTATGGCCATGCCATCCATAGCGGGGTGTAGAGGAACGTAGCCAACATCCGCTAGCTGTTGTGCGAGCATCTCTGCTTGAAACTCGTCCATACTGGTGAGCGTGTTGAGCCTCAATGAGAAAGGTGTGCAAAGATCTGGGCCGAGGGTGGGAGAAAGTATGTGAGTACGTGAGACGGATACCAAGTGCCGGCCGTGCTAGACTGAATACTTAGATAGTAATAACCTCATAGAGGAATGAAAGAAAGTAAGAAATCAAGGCAAGAACACCAGCTCCTTCGTCACCGCGGAATGCTGATATCTATCCCTTGGCAATTATTTGCTTCCCGCAGGCCTCATGGGGGTAGCGTTCTGCTCGAAACAGTCTCGAGCTGTCAGGCCAGTGAGTTCGCGACGAATTAGGCAGATTTCTTGTCGAATGGAGAAACACATCTGTGGCAAGTAACCTTAATTTTAGGGCAGGTATGATCCCACATGTCGACACACTAGGGTGATGAAACGCTTCCAATGGAGGCTACCGGCACTTGGCGAGAAGGGAGGCCTGAAGCTTGTTACCCAAAGCGGCTGAATGTGGCCGGTGAAAAAGGGCTTGCTCAACGTTCGCTCGAATGCTGGACCTTGAGGGACTCTTTTCTGCATGTCGGCCGGAGAGGGATGCGATAATCCCCGTCAGCTAGCCTGGATCCTAGGCGGAGATCACTTATTGGACGGTGGGAACTTTACTCCGAGTCGAGGAGATCATCGACCCACTTCTGACTCTCGGTAAAGCAGATCCGACCTGCCAAGTTGCTCAAATGAGAGCCGTAACGAGTCTGGCTTCATCTGTCAACGGTCTGTGTTCTTCGTCGAGGTGGCAAAGAAGGCCTGGGAAGACGATAGCTCCAGAGCTATTGGCGTTGGGATGCACCACGACAAGTTTTCAGTCGTGCCTGAGACCGCGGTGCAGACAGGGGACGTGCAGCGAGGCGTGTTTAGATAACTACAGTACTGAAAATGGCCACGCGCCAAGGGGGCCATGGGACAGTCCCAACGGCGAGCTCCAAGAGATAGATCCACATGCTGTTTTCTAACTGCATCTGCCTAAACGAGCTACTCCGCAGCCCTACTCCGCAGGGCTACGAACCCCCACCAGCGCTCCACGGATCGCGGCTGGCTCACACACAGGAGGCTACACTAATTATTGTAGAATTGCGCCTTCCAGGGGCTATCGAGGCGGGGAAGAGTGCACCCGAAGCTACCCATCCAATAATAGGGGATGAAGAGAGCAAAGCTCTTGTTCTCGAAGGTGGGGCTTCTTCCACACTTATCCAGAGCTGTCACTCTCAAACCGGGCAGCCCTAGCTAGATAGAACGAACAGCTTATCGGTTGCGATCATCCCCCCCTCAGTCTGCGAGCTTTGTATTCCCCTTTCTATCGCGCTTTCCGGCCATGGTGTGAGCGGGAAGCGAGGGTGCTGGCCAGGCCAAATTGCTGTCGCGTCAATGGCCAATTTCGCTCACCACTTTGGGCTCGTATTTCGGTCAATCGAGAGCTGTCGCACATGGGGCTAAGTCCAAGACGGAGTTAGGCCACTTGCGCACGCGTGCTAAACTAATGTTCAATCCATGGCTCGTAGGGCGAAGTTGCAAGGATCCCTCATCCCTGGACCCTTCGCAGACCCTTCTGACAAAAGACATTTGGCCTTACGGAGCACCCTAGTTACCTAAGCAGGGATCGGCAAGGCGGATCCCTACCCAGCTCCGCGGATAACCGTATTAATATGGTACAGCCTCTGGAGCACCTCATCTGGTCGAGCGCAGAGGAGAGCGCGTGATGCCACAGTCAACGTTCGTCATACAGTAGTAGAGGCGCCGGTGGTGCATAGAATACCCTTGTACCCTAGTCAATCAGATAGGGCTGAGTTGGTGGTTTCATCGCCCTCTTGAAAAGCTTCAGCTAAAACCTTCAACTATTGGAGGATCTTCTGCGGCCGGGCTGCACATGAAGATCAAGCCAACCAGCCATCAGACAAAACCGTTGAGAAAGGCCTCTGCATCGAAGTCATGCGGCTTATTGCAAAATGCCCTTCCGCTCGGTCCGGGGCGCGTGGAAGAGGATATGAGATAAGGACCTAGCGCCAAGACATCCATTTCTTAGCAGGCAATTTTAGGGTTGCAACCCTCGACTCGTCGCTCGCGTCGCTGGCACAGTCATACAGACGCCTTCCGCGTCCATCACCAGACACCCGCAATTCCATCATATCCATCTCTGTTTTCCTCTCTATATCTCGCTCGGCATAGAGTCGTGCTCTCCCGCCATGTTCTCGCCCGATGTGGCCTCCCATTCCCATTCTCACCGCCCCAAACGCACCCGACATGCCGCGGGCACCGATGACACTGTCAGTCTGCCACAGGCCAAGAGAAAGCGCTCTGCCCTCCGACGTGACACCTTTGAGCCGCTGAATGAAGCGAGTGTGAATGAGAACACCGGTCGACCGGCTGCCGAGTCCTTCAAGGCCCCCAGAGACGTGACTGAGACCACCGCACTCGAAGCTCAGCCATCAGTTCCATCAGTTCCATCACGAGAACTGACTCTCAGGGGCGGCAAGAAGGCTGAGAAGCGGTTAGAACGCGGTGCGGCGTCGCTGCTACTGTCCAGCAATGACTTTTACACCGTGTCTCAATTGCCCACCCTGCCAGACCAAATTCGAAGCTCGCCCACGCTTCCGTACGCCTGTGTCCTATCGTCCGACAACGGCTACGCTGCTGCATTGTCCCATTCAGACGCCGTCATATGGCCATATGCCATCTCCTCCTTCGTCCCCTCTACCCGGGACGTGACCACCTTCAAGCTCCCTCTCCCGCCCGTCTCGGCCAATGACCCCCTACCGCTGGCCTCGTTCACGGCAAAAGACGCAAGTGGATATCCAGGACTGGTAGTTGTGTCACCAAAATGGGGCAAGATTGTCTACTGGGACTCAATCACCGACGCGTCAACAATTCTGCCCGGCCAGAGCTCTAGCGGCGTGCAGGGCACTATGCCGTCCCTGGCAGCAGGAGAAGTCGTGGAAGAGATTATCAACGCAGAACCGGCCGGCTATATCCTTACTACGAGTCATGGCCGAGTTGCACATTTGACAGTCAGGGACCAGGTGGGCAGACCCGCCGTCGGAGTCCACTTCTTGCGTAAGCCACCCAGCGCGTCTGGAGGCGCCTTTCTCGGCAGCATTCGCAATGCCCTTATTGGCGATCGACGAAAGGGCACCCTGAGAGTCAAGGCTGGCGCCGCGGCCAAGGGCCAGCGTACCGTCGTCGTTGTGACGGAAGATGGTGACCTTGAACAGTGGGAAACCAGCTTGGCGGCCGGTGATGTGGTCAAGATGCACCTCACCCTGAGGCAGGTCTTGCTCGATGCGTTGGCGCCGCAGGTCCCGTCCGACTTGAATCCGACGCTCATGCACTTTTCACTCCTTGATTTTGAGTTGGCCTCTCCTGAGCACAGCCTGTCTCGCCGTGGCTCGGTGGCCAGCTTCCCGATTATTACCTTAGTTTCCTTGTCTGAGAATGGCCGCACGAGTTACTACATCATCGAGGTCATCGTCAATGAAGCCGCTGCTCAAGTCCAGGTTGTGCACCCGATCAAGTGCTTCTCAGACGAGCTTTCAGGCTCTCAGACTCGATCAAGGCCATCTCTGAGCGTGTCAAAGTCGCAGAAGCTGGCTTTTGTCGTCTTCGAAGGCGCTGTCGTTCTGTTCTCCTTGGCAAAAATCGAGGAGTCGCCTACCTCGCAGATTCTGATGGAACGACATGAGCTGCCAGATCCCTTTCAGGATTGCATACGTTTCCAAGACGACACCATATACAAAGTGCTCGCTCATGGCAAGGAAGAGTACGATCAGAAGCCCGCTTTGCTCCTCGCAATCCAGGGCTTTGGCATCATTCGAATCCTGTCCCTTCTCCAGGATCACGATGACAGCGAGGACGAGGTCCTCCAGGACACTGTCAGTGCCAAGAGCAAAATTGAGCAGGCCATCTTCTTCGGCACCATGAAGCAAAACCCGCTCGACCTCAGCAGAGGTTCCGAGGATGCATTCTCGGCTGAGGAAATCCAATTAGCCGCAATGGCCATTAGTTCAGAAATCCTGGCCTCGACGTCAAAGTACCTACCGAAAAGTATGCCTTCAATCGACCAGCAGATGAAGTTGCGAGCAAAGGCCCTCAACGATCTCATATCCCACCTCATGAAACAGTATCGCTCCAAACTGTCACGTAACTTCCTCTATCAACTCTTGTGGAATGCCGAGAAGCTAGCGGCAGCCCAGGCCATTTGGAAGGTCGAAGAGGAGATTCAACGCAGATACCCAATTGCTGACCGTGAGACACCTTATCTTGATTTTTGTCTTTATGCCTTGCATGAGAGTCGCCAGAAATATCCAGATGACGAAAAAGGCGAAAAGGACCGGGTACGATTCTGGCTTTACAACAGCGTCGAGAAGATTGCCTTTTTGCTGGGCGAGCTTGTCGATTGCTTCAGAGAGCTCGACGACATGGATGTAACCGATCCCATGATCGTTGGAGTCTACATGAAAGAAGCCATGGATCTTTGGACTGCTGCCTATACTGCTGCCTTCAAGTTCCGCGAAGACAATGCGCAGCTCTATGGCTTGGGTGATGACATCTTCAAGGATGGGATCCTCCTGGCTGGCTACCCTGCGGAGATAGGCCATCCCTGGACCTCAACCGAGGAAGGATTCCAGTACGCCCACAGAATGATAATCGACCTTATCAAGTATATGGATGAGTGGTGGACGTTTGATCCCAACAGCAAAGAGGGTCAGAAGAAGAAGATGCCCGTCAACCACTTCGATGGCAAACCTCACGATGCACCGCCAAAGACTCTGCTAAATGATATTGCTGCCAAACTACCAATAGTCACCGAACTCTTCAATCGTCTGGTATCTGAGCAAGTCATCTTCGTCATCCGACGATCCGAGCAGGACCCAGATCCACAAAGCCGAGCAGAGGCCATTGCTAAAGTCAAAGCTAAGAAGAAACCTTTCCAAACCGGTGCCATCCTGCAAATCCGTAAATTCAACATGCCAGGTGCCATTGAGCTTGCGGAGAAAAAGAAGGACCCCACTTTACTGGTAACACTGACCACTGAATATTTGCGCAAGCTGACACTTGACGTACACTCCGGCTCACAGCATACTTTGAGATATCAGGCCAAGATCAGAGAGACCCAAGATCGTGCCGAGACCTACTATGATTGCTTTGGCAAAGGTTGGGCTTATGCAAACTTCAGACATATGATCAAAGATGGTCAGTTAGGCTCTCTACTTGTCACCGCGCAGACAAGTGACAACAAGCAAACCTACCTAACCTGGTTCTTCGAGAAAGCAGCAAAGTGTGGCCAGTCGCTTAGCAAGATGAGCTGGATCAACGATGTTGTTGGCGAACAAAACTTCAGCCGGGCCGAAAAAACCCTAGCTGAGGTTGCTTCTACTGAGGAGATTGATGTCTGGAACACCAAGACCGAGTTATCATTGGCCAAATTAGCAAGCCTAGCTGCTCTTGAGGAGCAGCAGGAGAAGGTCGGCCGGGTTGAGAATGAGGATACCATTGACGAGTATGATAACAAGTTAACCTTGATCGACATGCAAGAGGAACTTTTGAAACATGTCGATGCGGCGATTGGACCGGCACTTGACAAGAAAGTCAGCGAAGATCTTGCCATGGAAATTTTTGCGGCACGCGTTGTGGACAAGAAACCTGGGTTCAAGAAACTACTCAGAGGCGCACTGCAATCCCTTCTCAGCCAACAACCACTCACCATTGAAGAGATGATCAACGCCTTGACGCTCAGCGACCCAGTCTCGTTCGAGGGCAACCCAGAAGACGATCCCTATCTCCTAGGCAATGAGTTTGTCTGGGCGCTTCGCGCTGTCGAGCTCTCTACCCTGTCTGAGAAATACAAGGCGGCTCTCAGACAAGTTATCTGGCGACGTGCCATGATCCGCGACGACTGGACTATTCTGAACAATACGGTTAACAAATCCGACCAAGACGTACAGAATGGAATGCAGCAGTCCAGTGTTTTCCGAACATTGGTCCAGTTATTCGAAGAGGTTGCCCTAGACCAATCAGTGACCGACCTGAGTGCCGTCATTCAGCACCAAGTGTGTTTTCCGATGCAAATACTCCACAACAGCCTCTTTACACTTAATATGGCCGAGCGCTTCTCTAGCGATGAAAAGGTCCGCGAGCTAATCAAGAAGGACTTTGAGAAGGAGCAGAGAATCCTGAGGACTTATGTGGACAAGGCACAGTTGGACAAGCACTTCTCCGGCCTTGTACCTGCGGCAGAGAAGATGGTGAGGGAGTCGCTTGACCGTGAGGGAGAGGGTGAGGTGGTGGAGGTGTTGGGTGACGATGCATGACGGTAATCGTAGATGGATCTGATAGAGAAAGGGAGTAGATACTACTTGGACTTTTTGTCTCCCTTCTTACTAAGGTATGGCTTCGTCAAGAAGGATAGCTTAACTTGTATTCTGTCTCCAGGTTTAATAAAACATGGACTGAAGGTTGCGTCAAAAGCAGCTAAGCCAGCCTTTACTGCCTCTAGACTATACTCTGACATTTCTTTCTCCATCCATCGGGTATCCACCCGCTCACTCATTCTTAGCTTACCTATCTACTCACCAGTGTCTCTATATCTGTCATCAAGACTTACATAATGCTCGAGGGAATGCGTGTGTGCAAGAAGGGAAATGGTCACCGCTCAGCCTCCGACCCGTAAAAGTCACTCATCCGCATCACCTTCTTGAACTCCTTGTCGACAATCTCTTCCAGCATAGACAGTGGACTTGCGATCTTCATCATCATCATATTCTCCTCCTCCTCCTCCCTCTTCTTCCTCTTCATCATCATCTGATAATCGTTCTCATCAAAAGAAGCAGAGGAAGAGGAGGGAGCTTTCTGCCTACCTTTTATGTTTAGTGGTAGTGGCGAGGAAGGAGAGGATGATGATGATGATGATGATGGTGAAGTTACCAACTCCCTCAGCAAGTGCTCGGAGTAATTTGCAAACGGGGAGGGAAGCGTGTGGCCTAGCAGAAGAGGTTGCAGATTAGGAGGTTGCAGATTTACTAGTTGTTGGCGCAGAGCAGTGAACATGAGGGGAGAGCACGGGCAAAAAAAGGGAAGAGTCTTGGACATCCCTTTCCCGGTAAATAGATCTCTATATAATAGACTGGTATCTGGTGCACCGCATGTTCTACGATTGGTTACGAAAGGTACCTTCCCACTGAAGGTGCAATCTTCGCAAAATGACATCCTGAAGTGACGATACCAAAGACGCAGCTGACTACCAGAAATACCAAGGGAGGTTTCCAAATACTCACATTAAAAAGCAATCGTATGAATGGTACTGAATTATCAACTTTGCTAGTAATAGTGCAATCTGGGCAACATTACCAACCTAACTCCTGATTTGCCGGACAAGTCAACCCTGAGCAAAGCATCTCGTCCTCCTTACTCACCGAAACAGAGGCAGACAAATTCTGCCTGGCAGGCCAGATCTGCTGCTTAGCTGCCTTCTCGAGCTCTACATGGGCCTTGATGACCTCACGGTTCTTCTTCTGGAAGAACAGAGGGCCCTTCTCTAGTCTTGGGTGCAGTTCACCGTTCATGAAAAGTCCCTGGTTGAGGTTCCTTTGCACAGCTTCACAGAGTGCCTTATCCTCCGAAACAACTTGAGCGTATAGCTCGCTGATAAATTTGAACTCCTGGTCGGTGGAGTTCTTGTTGCGGAAAATCTGGTAATTCATTGCTGATTTCGACGGCCCGCTGGGAAGGAATCTTTGGAGCATTATATAATGCGGTCTGCAGTTATTGTTAGCTGGTGCTGTTTTCTTAGATTTGTCTGTAGAAGATGATTACATACAGGACTGACAAGGAGACATTGGGAAAATAGTATGTGCTTGAAATAGCGCAACCATCTTGCTTCTGCTGCTCTGTGGGAGTCGACTGGTGCTTGATATATCCGTGTTCGACATCGACATGGTGGGTTGTGATATCGGCTAGCTGGGGTATGGTGGGATGTGTGGTAGGGCAGTGGTAGCATTCGTTGAAATTGTCGGAGAGGATTTTCCAATTGTATGCCCCTTCCATTGAGTATTCATGGCTGAAGATGTAGTCGTCAAAGTTGTATTGGTCGTACCGTTCCTGGATGTCAATCCCGGCAAAGTCATTCTCCCATGGTTCCGGGTTCGACGAGGAGTCCAGATTGACCCAAATAAATCCTTTGGCATCGACCTTGACGTGGATTGGAAACAACCCATTTTGGCTTTCGTCGAAACCCTCCAGCTCAGCGTATTTTGGTGCCTTTGCAAGCCTGCCGTCGAGGCCATATGACCACCCGTGATATCTGCAAGAGAATATTTTTGCTGTCCCTTGGTTGCCCTCAACAAGTGGGTAGGCACGATGCCGGCAGACATTGTGGAATCCATAGATCTTGCTTTCGTCTTTTCGCCCTCGACAGAGGATAAACTCAAAACCAGTCACCTCGAATTTGAGCCAGTCACCTGGCTGCGAAAGACGGACTTTATGTGTGGTTAGCAGCCACTTCTTGGAATAGATGGCACGTTTCTCCAATTCATACATCTCCGGTGAAGTGTACCAACTCGCTGGTAATGCCCGTACCGGGCTCTTGTCCCCGACCGTGGACTCCCGGACTCCGAATCCGAAATAGTTCAAAAGTGCTACCATTGTGAAGGCTGTTCTGTGGCAGAAGAGGCTCTGGAAGTAGATGCGCAACGATGATGCTTCTTATCAGTCCGTACATGTTGAAAGGAACCAGGTATAGGATTATACATGATCACCTGATTTGGCTCCAGAGCCGTTCTGTTCTCTGGATTTTGCCTCATTCGGTTATTGTTTCCATAGAAGTCTAGGTATGATAAATATGAACCGGTTTACATCCCCATCGGGATCTGGCCCGAAGTCTGACATCGTGTCTAAGTGGACGATAACACCCTCTTTTTGACTACTTTGGGTGATTGCGCCGCTTTGGGTGCGCTTGACTATAATGAGGTGTGTGTGGGAAAGATACAGTAGTAGCCTTTTAAATCGAGCCATTGATTTGGGCAGCATAAATCCTGAGCCTCGAGTTTGACCCTGCGCAGGCCTAGGCCGCGAATCCAACATCTTCTAGGCTGGATGACCGTGGCTTGGCATTGACACGAACGACGGAGTCAGCTTGTTGCCGGCTATATGAGAAGCTATAGCTGCTGGTTGATGCATCATCCTTGGGATGGGCGCGGTTGGAACCCTAGTTGATGATGCTTGGATGATTGTTGATGTGTTAAGCCGTGGCTACAAGCTGTCTGCATACACAATGCCAGCAGGCATCAGCAACCTAGAAACCGAAGCAACCATTCTGTGGGACATGGCCTTTCTAAGAGCCTTGGTACAACATCGCAATTTCCTCTCTGATTCCACAGCGTAGTCACTCAAGCATGGCAGGCTTGCATTGGTATCCTCGTGCTATTATACCTGAAATAGTTAAGTCTGCGATCTCTTTGGTTCTACCCTTGAGAGTTGTGCTTGCAGCCTCAGCAAAGGTTTCAGCCCCCATCGCCGGCCCCGACCCGAACCGTCTTCTCTCAGATGAATGCCGGCTCTTCAGGGGGGGGATGTTGTGCGGAAGAAGCTTGTACTTGGGCGGGGTTTTTGGCGTGATGTCTTACGGTAAACATCGAGCGCGAGGAAATGATTTCTTCTTTGGGGTTGGTGTCGCTGATATGGTGGACTTTTGTGAGATGTCGATACTGATCAGTTTCTGGCATTCAACGAGGGCTGTAAACTAGGAGAAGTGTGCTTAGGAGTGACGTGAATGGCCAAGTGGTTGCTGCTATATCATTGCGTTGGGTCATGCTACGAAAGTTGAAGTGTTGCGAACCGATATTACTAAAATAAGAAACCTTGTCACGCGAGATGGAAGATATCGATACCATCAGCAGGCAGTACTGAATGAGCTCCTCGCTGAGCTTACACTATGTTTGTATACCTGTTGACACGGCCCGAGCCGGGTCACAAGTTTGGACATCCCGTACTAGTGCTATGACTAATGTTTGACCGAGTTCGAGTTGTCTTCACAGGACCATGCAGCTGAGCCCCCGGAAGTCTTGTACGAATTAATGATGCCAACAATACACCCATAGGTGCCACCGATCAGCAAGAAAGTTCCAGACAGAATCACAAAAACGCTCCAACAAACCATCAGAGTCAACTTCATCGTTCGTTCGGTCCTGAATCTACCCCAGTTGTCGTACAACCACATGCAGCCCATCGGCTGGAAAGACATGAGGGTACCAAGCAAAGCACCGATGAGGGAGACAAGGCCATCAAAGACAGGAATGGCGCTTGCTATCACATAGGCACTGATTGTGACTCCCCCTGTGCAGCTCAGCCAGGTTACCCAATGTCTGAAAGTAGGTTCAGTGAGGTGGTGGGAACCACGCAGAATCCGTATAAACAAGTACTTGGCTGGCAAGTGGCTGACAATGGTTGTTGAGACAATAAGCCCAGGAAGAGCAAAACCATAGCTGATCTTCTTGATAAGGTCACCAGCTGATCCAAGAGCAGGCGAGGCCACGTATGAGCCAGCATAGTAGTACACCACAATGCCAATCACCAGGTATACTGCTGTGACAACACTTTGGCAGAAGAGCACAGATCGTGTATAGTGATGGGGATCTCGCATTTCAGAAACAATCGCAAAGAAGGCAGGCGTGCCAGCGTACGCGAAGACCAGTGAAGAAATGGCGGTGATGGCGTCAGTGAACTTTGGATTGCTGGTAACCTTGTAATTTGATACAAAGACACCGCCTGGAGGCGCGTCAGAAGGGCGGTCTTGTATCCCCACAGCAATAGTGACAGTGAAAACTGTGAAGTATTAGTGCCTACCATAGTGCCTACCAGACACAGCCATGAATGGTAACTTACTTGCTGTTAAGATACATATCAATCCCAGCCAAGCAAGCCAGCTTATTTTACCAAGTGTCTGAATGCTGGAAAGGCAGAATCCTATTACTGCGGCAACAGCAACAAAAATTGCAGTACATGCTCCGTGTGTCGACATGGCATTTAGACTTATTGAGATGCCAAGCATGGCAGCGCCAGCGACGAAAACCCAGTCTGTGCACTCTCAGCATGAATTTCACCTAATCAGTAACAGGGGTTAAACTCACAGAGGATGTATGCAGTCGCAAATGCTTCGCGTCCAATGCGACCGAACATCAAAGTACCAGCATCGTCGATGCTGTAGACAGAGCGATGTTTAAGCTTGAATATACCGACATAATAGTCTGACCATGTTGTGATGGTAGCAATCGCCAGCAAACATATGACGCCTGGAACCATGCCGAGGACGTCAAAAACGGATGGAATCGTGAGGACGCCGAGACCAATCTGGGTCTTCATCATGAGGACGGAAGTTCCCATCCAACCGACCTAGGAAAGAGAGTCATCTTCTGTGAGATCGCATTCTGCGATATACCAACATTGCGGTAATTTGGACCACCTTCAACAATCTCTCCAAAGACATCATCGACGACAGAGATACGTCGCCCGGTCAGAGATAGACGACGGCCGCCGCCGTTTGCATCAGAGTACCGATGTTCATTTTCCGGAGTGACGAAATGGTCACCCTTTTCTTTGCTCATGTTGGAAGGATATTGGTTTTGCGATCAAACAGATAGTTGCTGGTGACGGTTTACTTCGAGGAGTGCCAGCGACCTGATATTAAAGGTTCCCGAGAGGAGGGGCCCTGCATCCTCGCCGATACTTGCCCTGACTATCGGACGTGTGGCAAAGGTAACATTGGCACTGATACGAATAGAGAGCGACTGATTGATTGGCTATTTGATTCTTCTCTCGTACGGCTACATGAGGAGTAAAGGAGGCTGATGATGAAAGCTTTACCCCGAGTCTGGGGTCTAGTGTGTTCCGAGCTCCGCTTCGTAATCTGGCCATACTGATAAGAGTAATTCTTATCAACGAACCCGTCGCTCACTGGTCGAATCAATCCGCGGTGTGTCAACGGTCGGGTGGATCCGACTCTTGGCGGCGATAGTCTACCATTGGCGGTGGAAGTAGCGTACCAGGTAACTGAACATCCTTCCAAGGCAATTTACAAATACACAGACAACGTAAGTTAACCTTGCCTTCTTTTAGACTGTGACAGATTTTGAATGAGATACAAGGAGGCCTTTCGGAGGGAGGGATGGTGGGAGAGAGAGAGGGGGGGAGAGAGAGAGGGAGAGCGGGAAAGGCAAAGAGGGAGGTATACCATCATTGATTGAATGTCTATTTTGCAGTCTCGTCCCAAGTGGATGGTCTCGCGACTGCCAAATCGTCCTCGCTGCCGGGTGTAACCGTCATTATGCTCGGCAGGCTATCCGTCTCCGCAGGCTTTCCGTTTCGGGAGGCCTTCCGTATCGGAAAGACTTTCGTCTCGGAGATGGCCGTGGGTCAAAGTTGGCAGCCAAGGGTGAGGCAGTGTATATCAGATATCAGTCGGTGATCTAGTTGAGATAGCCGACGAGAATCTGCATGATGACCGTGGCCAAGAAGGTAAAATCCAGACCAGAACATGGTGACAGGGAAGAGGGTGCCAGCAAATATGGGCAGCTACAGCCTATCCTTGAGTATGAGCCCGTGGCCAGACTGTCTCTTCTTGCCATTGTTCTATCCGCGCTTCTCCTTGGAAAAGAATGGGATATATTGAGAGGAGCATATACAAGAGGGTGTAGACACGTGAGAAATGACTCGTGATGAGGAATGAGATAGAGGTGGAAGACAGGTGCCGCCTTCGGCTTCGTTAGGGTCTGCATATCCTTGTAGGACGAGTTGGCTCTTCGAATGCGCATCGTTTTGTGGGCGAGGATGACAGGCGCTGTGGATGGACAGAGGGCAACACTTGACTTTGCGACAGTATATACAGTAGTATGTGTTTGACTTTGGCGCATCCGGCGCTGGAGGGATTTTGACGCTGCAAACGGCCTACGACAGCCTGTGCCGTTGTCTGACTAATTCATCGACAACACTCACCTACTGTTGTTATCAGAAAATGACAGGAAATGAGTGATAGAAGAGGTTGAAAATTCGTGTGAAGATTGCAACTCTGGAGGTGTAGACGAGGGATGAAAGGGCCAAAGTGGTGATTTCCAGGCACTAGGGCGGGTGGAGGGGCATCCGCTTTCGGGTATGGGGCTGCACAGTTCAACAGGATGGAGACAAGGTGCTCCTAGCACCACAGCCTGGGGCTTCTTGACTCGTTTGGACAACTTCTGCCGTGGTGGTGCAGAGTTGCCATTACTACAGATATCTTGTGATGACAAGTGTTCGGGCACAGGTCAAAAGGTCAGCAGGAGCAAAAGTGGCCAGTGGGGCGTTAGTTCACTTACGGGATTAATGAGGTTGGATTAGCACTACAACTCCTGCAGCAGCTAGTCCTGGAACTTGCTGCGTCTACTACTAGACACATTGTATTACGGTATTGGTAGCAAGGAGTGACTTACTGTATTTACATGCTTGTTGAGTGGTCCGTAGGGCAGCAACAGAGGTGGTTAGCGCGGCAAGCTAGCGCTGAGTTTCTGCAAATCACGTACTGTAATGAAAAATAGCTCGTACATGACGGGCCATCTTAACTTTCGGCTTTATCAGTTAGATGGATACATTGAGATAGACAGCATTCGGCGAGGTAGGGCTCAAGGGACATTACTACTAGGTCAAGAGTGGGACAGGAAGAGAAGGGTGATACAGGTTCGCCGGCGGCTGCGCCAGTGAGAATTGGTTGATTCGGATCTGCTAATACATGACCGGTATTGAAGGGCTCCATGTGTATAACATCCCACCATCATACGCCGGTCATGTCACAATAGTGGGTCGCCTAATTGTTGCACTGATGCTGTTTGTATACGCCGCTGCCATAAATCAGCCCGTCACCGTCACTTTCCCCGTCACCGTCACGGGCACGGTCACGGTCACGGCTTTTGGGGGGGGGATAGACTGGTGGAAAGTGGGATGTTGTTACAATTTCTTGCTGGAAATAGCATCTTCTCCGTCGATGCTGCCCGCAAGAGTGCTGGAGTCGGTGGCCTCGTCCTTGTCGAGGCTCTCCATGCTGGCCTTCTCGATATCCTCATCGGTGGGGCCATGAAGCTCTTCCTCGAAGACGGGGTCGGCCTCGTTCATCTCGAACTTAGTCTTGAAGTCGCCTAGGACTTGGGTTGATGAGTTGGATCGGCGGCGGGCGTTGGCAAAGTTGTAGCCATAGTCTTGGGCTTCGTCGCCTTGCTTGCCCCTGGTCTTAGTTAGCGATTGGTTATAAGGGCAGATTGGATGGGACAGGGCGGCGACGAATGACTTACCAATTGCCTCGGCCAGCACCGGCCTTCTTGACGGAGGTTGGGTCAGCGTCGGCGCTGCCAGACTTGGCGAAGTAGCGGGGGAGTCTCTCCTCGGGCAGAGCGGAGCCGTCGGCGATGCCAGCGTGGTTTCGGTCGTTGGCCTTGTTGGAGCGAGTCACTACCACCAGACTATTAGAGTCGTGTATTTGGGACGATATCAGGTTGAGTACTGAGCTTATGGGCAGGCGATAGGAGACAGTATCATCCCGTGTCTGGATGAGGTCACGAGACCACGCGCCCTAGGTGGAAGGAGGAGACAACTTACTGGTGTGGTTGAAGATGGAGATAATGGAAGTGGTGAATAGAGTGTTGACGATAATTGGAGATGGCTTTGGAGTCAGGAGAGTGTGGTGCAGAGAGGTTGCTGGGTAAGTGGATGAGATGGAGCTGGAAAAGCTGAGGTGGTCAAGAATCGACGCTCGGGCCACTGACGGGAAGATGGGGGGCGGGTCACGTTGGCCCAATACCACAGTAATACGACAGTTGAGCGAGGCAGCTACAGAACAAACAGGAAGGGAGCAGACAGGACGGCGGGCGGGTGAGGGTGAGGGTGCTTGTGCTGCTTTCTACAGAGTTACATGAGCAGGAACATGGCTTCAAGCACAAGCTCAAGCACGAGGATGAGCAATGAGTATCGGCCTGAGCACCTCGCCAGCAGGCCACATATACAGCTGTGTGAGCACGTTAGGACCCTAGTTAAGGGGATCACACGACTGTGGTGGGCGTCATCAGTGGCTGGTGGGCCCTTCCCCAGTAATTCGAGCGGGGCACCGGCAACACTCGAGCCAAGTGTCCACACTGTCAACAGCCGCCAATGGGGGCCCGTCTCGAGGGCACTAGAGTGGCTGCAACCAGGCACAGCGCTCGCAGCCCCGTTTTCCCCGTGCCAATGCGAAGATTCTCGAACCTGGACGGAAGAAGAGCGGCGGCTCTACGTCATTGCTTCTCACCCGTGCTCTTCGGCCGATAGCGGAAGGTAGCCAGGGCTGTCCCAGGGCTTGCTGGGCCTATTGCAGTGCTTCTCTAGGCCGTCACAGTGGCAAACTGCGCGTAGAATACGGCCGGAGCAGGCCTAGGCCGCGGGTTCGTCCAGTAGCTGCAGGACCAAGTTGTAAATTTTTTACTTTGTCAGCATTTCATCAGTCTGGTGTGCTGCACTGCACTGCACTGCACTGCGTTAGATTGTGTATATTGCACCGCACACGCCGCCTCCAGACAGACGTGACTCAGCAACCACAATGCCGTCGTCGCTGGACGTCGACATGTCCGACGATTTCGTCATGCCCACCAAGGCGGGCACCGCGGCGTCCCCACCACAGCCGCAGCGGCGCACTCTGCTCCTATCCCCGCCATCACTCTCCTCGCACCAGGAGCTGCTCACCCAAGTGCTGAAGCCGCACGACCGCACTTCGACCGACCTGCAGATGCTCGACCGCATCGCTGCCGGGCTTGTGTCTCTGGCGGCGTCGACGTACGATGTTGTCACGATCCTCTCCGACGCCGATGCCTCGAGACGCGAGTCACAGGCACTCATCTCACGGCATGTGCTAGCCTTACTTGTGCAGGCCATGAAGCCGGGTGCGGTGCTGCAGAGCTACGATGGCCAGCTTGGTGCCACCGACGGCGGCGAGAAGACAGAGTACATCCTCGCTGGCCTCACGTGCCGGCCTGGCCAAGGCTTTGTGAAGCCCGACCACCGGGGGCAGGAATCCGTGCCATTGCGTTTCGGTAGGAAGGCGGCAGGCACTAACGGCACTAATGGCACTAATGGTACTAATGGTACTAATGGTACTAATGGTACTAATGGTACTAATGGTACTAATGGTACTAATGGTACTAATGGTACTTATGGTACTAACGGCACCAACGGCACCAACGGAGCCAACGGAGCCAACGGAGCTAATGGAGCCAACAACCACTCGGCTGCACTACCAGTGAAGCAAAACGGAGTGCCCGCAGGAGTCGGATTCGACGATGGCACAGACACTGCCGCAGCGGCAGACGAGGACGATGAGCTGATCGACGAAGATACCCTACTCGACGAAGAAGACATGGCGCGGCCAGTCAAAGTCCGTACGTATCTCTCTTTTTCTTTCCCCGCTTGGTCAGACGGCCATAGACAGACACTAATAATGCCGGCAGCAGCAGCTTGCAAACCCAATGCCAGGAGGCGGCGCGCCTGCAAAGACTGCACGTGCGGCCTGGCAGAGAAAATCGCAGGCGAAGATCAGGCTATGCGAGCTAAGGCCGACTCGGCTCTGCAAAGCCTCAAGCTGGACGCCAACGACCTGTCGGAAGTCGACTTCACCGTCAAGGGCAAAGTAGGCAGCTGTGGCAACTGCAGCCTGGGCGATGCCTTCCGCTGTGATGGATGCCCCTATATCGGACTGCCGGCATTCAAGCCAGGCGAGGAGGTGCGGCTGTTGAACAACGATATCCAGTTGTAGCAGAAGCCAACTTGGGCCAGGCGCTCCTGTGTGGTCGCTGCGCGTTGGTTTTGCATTAGCGCTGGAGTTGAAAGGATTGGCAGGCATTAGAGGACCACAAAACGACGACGAGAAGACGACAACGACACGGCGACGTCAAAGCCACTGAGCGGCTTTGGTTATTATTCGCCAAGTACAGTAGATCCGTGCGTACAGCAACAAGTCAGAGAAGAGCAGCTGTTGTAACTTACTGTATGTACCGTTGCAGACTGACTGGTGTACAATGTAATGCTTTTCGTTTTGCATTCTTTTGTCCTCGTTTTATGAACAAGTTCATCCTCCATCCATCCATCCATCCATCCATCCATCCATCCACCCATCCACCCATCCACCCATCCACCCATCCACCCATCCACCCATCCACCCATCCACCCATCCATTCATCTCATTCATCTCATTCATCCCATTCATTTGCCTCTATGTATTATCTACACGCTAAGCACCACCACACACACACACAATCTCTCTATCTCGCCAAGCCGGTCACTATGCCATCTCTCTCTCTCTCTCTCTCTCTCTTCATAAAAACATACCACAAACAAAACAAAACTGCAAAAGTTGTATCTCAAGGCAATGCCAAAAGCAAAGTCACTCGCTCAACCAGTCGAGAAAGTCGGGCGTAAAGTAGCTAATGACAATCCCAGCGCCAGCGCGGAGAATAGCCTGGGTGCTCTCAAAAGCCATAGTCTTGAGATCAAAAACACCAGCCTTGGCACCGGCATGGATCATGGCAAACTCGCCAGACACCTGATAGGCTGCGATGGGTAGGTCGCGGGCGAGCTCCTTGGCGTCGGAAATGATGTCGAGATACATAGACGCAGGCTTGACCATGATGATATCGGCACCCTCAGCCACGTCACGCACAATGGCACGCCGCGCTAGCCCGCGGCCGCCCGGGGGCAGCTGGTAGCACTTGCGGTCGCCGAAGCTGGGGCACGATCCCGCAGCGTCCCGGAAGGGCCCGTACAGGCAGCCGCTGAACTTGGCCGCGTAGGACATCAGGTTGACCTGGTGCGCGAGGCCGGCCTCGATCAGCTTGAGCTTGATGGCCCGGATGCGGCCGTCGTTCATGTCCGACGGCGCGACGCAGTGGGCACCGGCGGCAGCGTAGGCCATGGCCACGTCCGAGATGCGCTCCACCGACATGGCGTTGTTGAGGCTGCCGTCTTCGCGCAGGATGCCACAGTGGCCGTGCGACGTGTACTCACACAGACACACGTCGGCCACCACGAAGAGCGACGGGAAGTGCTTGCGGATCAGCTTGATGCCCTGGATCACCGGGCCCGCGGGATCATCGGCCGCGGTGCCCAGGGCGTCTTTGGAGCCCGGGCCCAGCGGCACGCCAAACAGAATCACGGCACGCAGGCCCTTGGCCACCAGCGGCGTCAGGAAGGTAGCCAGTGTGTTGAGCCCGCGGCGTTGCTGGTTCGGCAGCGACGGGATCGTCGTTACCTCGTCGGGCGAGTCGCTCAGGAAGAGCGGGTAGATGAGCATTTCCTGCGCCCTGTTAGTTGGCCGTCAACCGCAGTAATCACAACAACATGTGTATATGTACATATATATATATATTTATATACATACCTTGGTAAGCTGCCGCTCAGCCTGCCATGCCCGTGACAGCGGATGGCTGTAGCCCGAGTGCAGCTGCGACTTGATGTCGCCGGCGATGCTCACGCTGGTCGCTGTAGTCGATGAGTATGTCGACTTGGTCTGGTACGGCCTTGAGCCGGGCATGTCGATGCTGCTGGTGCTAGTGTTGCTGCCATTGTCTCGCTGGTCGCCCCTCAGGGCGATGTCATGCACCAGACTCGAGAAGGACATGGCTGGCGACGAGGAGCACGGAGCGAGACCAATTTAATTCAATCTATTCCTCTCTTGACTCAGCTGCTGTACACATGCGCAGACGCATACACACGCAGCACTCCGTGACTAGATCAGTTTCAATGTCAAAAGCGCTGTGGCGGAATAATTCTCACTGGCACCGCACGGCTGTGGTCAGCAACAGATCGGCCGCCATTGGCTGCACGATTGACCATGGGCCGGATCCACTGCCCACCACCAAGCCGACTGCCGAGAAAGACGGTGAACACTGCACGCACTGCTCGGATCAAATACAAGGATCAAGCAAAGTCCAAAACATGGATCAGCGCAGACATGGATCAATACAGTAGAGTACCCCGTCTTGAAGCGAGAGTCAAGGCCCACGGCCCCCCGAACTGCCTGGCGCAGAGAGTCTGCAAGATAGATAATCTAGTCTGGTGGAATTCGCGTCATCCACCATCCCACCATGCCATGCTATGCCATGCGTGTGCTGCCGGTGCCGTTGCCGTTGCCGCTGCCATCCTACTAGTCCCTGTGGCCCCATATGCTGCCCAGATCCCAAGTCTTCCTGGTCCTGTCCTAACTGATAGCACACACATCCCGTTGCTAAAGTAGCCTTCCAGCTCGCCTTCGTCAATCGCCAGCTCACTCAAACTCTGTGTCCCGATTCGAACTCGCTATGCTCGAACACACGCTCAAATATCAGCAGACAAAAAATTCGTAATCGTGATCCCATCAGTCATGCAGCCTCGTGCATGTCGTCGTTGGTATCTTTGCTCATCACACATACGTCGTAGGGCTGTCTTCTCCAGCTAGGCCGTGTGAGTTTCATTGCCTTTTGGGGCATCAATGTCGTACTACACATGTATTGCATCTCTCATAAACACATAACTCTTGCAAAGCCGTCATCGCAACAATCTTCCAGTCTCGCACGCCACCCGCAGACTGATGCTCCTATTGTGCGCGGATCACCAGTCGCGAAAGGAACTTGTTAGAAAGAGAGTCAAAGTCGCTGCGATCGAACGCCGCATCTTGTCGCCCGCGCAGATAGTTTTCTGGTCCATGTCAGTACGAATTCGTCACGCACACAGATCCTTGCCAAGACTCACCATAGTGAGCAACGTGCTCTTTGACTTCAGTCATCGTGTGGCACACATCCGGGTTCGACGCAAGCAGCGTGTGGTGTTTGCTGGTGTCCCAGTCGATAATCGCCGGCAGTTTCTGCGAGATGGCCTGGAACAGACCAATGATGACCCCAACCGGCGTCGTCTCCATGTCGTTGCAGAACTTCTCCACCGCCGCATTGTCGGGAGTACGGAAGTGACAGTCGAATTGCATGCACTCCCACACTGCCAGCAATACCGACGCCAGGATGAAGATGGTCGGCCAGTTCTTGAGCTTGTCGCCCGAGTACACGCTGGAGTAGAGCGACGACAGCTCCTCCAACACATCCTTGTGCAGCTCACGCCACATGTCGGCCATAGCGCACTTGATCTGAAAGTTGATCATCACAGGCGCTATCGTCTTGCCGAAAAACTTGGATGTTTCCTCCTCGATCTTACCGATGAAGCCCTCTTCTTGCGGGATGCCCTCCACCATCGTGATGTGCAGCGTCAGGTTGTACGCCAGCATCAGCTTTAGAGCCTTCTTGATGATCTTCGACCCAGTCCGGAAGTAGAACCGATATGCCGTCTTGAGCATCTGCGATAGGAAAGGCGTGCCCTCGAAATAGTCGTCGACAAACTTCTCAAAAGTGCCGGTGCCGTCAATGTGTCGGTCAAGATAGTCAGACAGCATCGTGGTCGAGATGCCCTCCATGCCGGCCGACAGCTTGGCCGTCGAGATCTCGTATCCTGATGGATGGCCAGCAGCTTCGATCCAATCCATCTTGAGACAATCATCATCACGAACATACACTTCGCGTGCCGTCACTGGCAGCATATGCCCATAGCCGTGCGTTACGAACAGCGTCCTCTCGTTGTCGGAGAAGCCCTTAATGTTACCAACAGAAAAGCCGAGAGAGATGTGCCGCTCGTAATCGAACTTCCAGTCCTTCAGGAAATATCCAATCTCCTTGATGTCAATGCGTGTGCACGGTACCTGCCACAGTCGAGCGTGCGACGGCCGGCAACCAGCACAAGGCTCGCCTTTGTCACACGTCTTCTTCAAGAACTTGCACCGAAGGCAAGCTCGAAGCTTCCGGATCTCACTGGCTTGCTTCCTCTGCTCTGGTCGGAGTGGACCCTTCCGCCTACCAACCCGCTTTTCTTGCTCAGGCTTGGTGCCGGTCGATGTCCGTTTCATGACCTTGTCCGTACCCTTGGCCGCAATCAAGCTCTTTCGTTGCATCTTCCGACCCGGTGAGCCGGCCGAGCCTTGTGAGCCCGGTGACCTGATTGGAGATGTGCTGCCAGACGCGGTTGTCGCAATGGCAATGGGTGCAGCCATGGCCGCCGCTTGAATCGGCAGGCCGTGGTGCCCATAGTCTATCGAGAGCCGGTGAATGTGGCCGCCATGTCCAAACTCGTAGTCACTGTCAGACAGGTTGGTTGGCGAGTACGCTGCTTGGCCTGATGCAAGGTCCAGATTCGACATGAAGCCGTGCGTCTGTGGTTCCAGGTCAGAAAAGGAAGACTCAGAAAATGTTCGGTTGTGGATCGTCTGGTTGGGGTCAACAAAAAAGTGTGGTTCGTTCAGTTCGAAGGAATGCCGGGCTTCAATCATCGTCCATCCATTTTCGTTGTCGCTTGAACTTGGCTGAGAGAGCACATCGATATGCGATCCGGTAGGAGAACTAGTGTGCTGCTGATACGGCGACATTCCCAGTCCCAAATCAGTCGTTGTATAACTAACGAGCTCGCTTTGAAATTCGGCCCAATTCTGAGGCATGCCCTCGATGCCACTCTCCACCTGGAGGAACTGCTGTTCGATTGGCATCGTCGGTGCCTGCGAAACCGAGACCATCGACAACTGGGCTGGGTGCATTTGCAGGCCATGGCACAGATTGGCGAACTGGACATCATACGGCAACTGCTGGCTGGCATAGTCTATCGGCGATTGTGACTGGGAGTGAGAATGGTGATGCGACTGCTGCTGTGGGATAGGCTGAGGTTGTGACTGGCTGTGTTGGTGTTGTTGCTGGTGCTGTTGTTGCTGGTGCTGTTGTTGCTGGTGCTGTTGTTGCTGGTGCTGGTGCTCCTGCTGCTGCTGGCCATACCTCCAGGTCTCCATCATCGGGTGTTCACCCGTCGGTGTCTGACCGAGGCCGTGATCTGTCTGTATCGGGGCAATGGTCCGTCTTGTGATTTCGGGATGCTGGTGTATTAGATTCATCTGCATGGGCCACTGCTGATCTCGAAAATACGGTGATCGCGAGTCGAACTCGTAGGACACTTCGTCCTGGGGGATGCCGAGTCCCGCCATTTTGAACGATTTGTCAGGCCGCCAGCGTCGTAGCCTGAGATCAATCTAACGCTTCTACAGAAGCGCGTAACAGTGAATTTTCAGTTGGTAGTGGAGCTGAGAAAGGAAAGAGACAGCAGGAACGAGCGAATACAACAGGACGGAGCCTGGCCAAGCGAGACTGGTGGGAGAGAAAAGAGCGGTGAGGTGAGCGTCTACGCGCGGGCACAAGATCGGCGGGGCGGGCGCAAGTAGGCGAAGGGCCCAACTGGAACGAGGCCCTGAGCGACGCCCCGCCTCTAGCCACCTAGAGCTGCCGCTGCCCACTTCGCGCACTGTCGCACGCACAACGAAGTCAGTCTCGAGCCCGCTCCTCGTTTCTGTGGCCCAGGACATTAGGTTACTCAGAGGACTGAATTTATGTCTACCCACCCCCAGTAGCCATGTCGCGGTAAATAATAACCTCGATGGCTGACTGCCATTGACAACGACAACAGCTGCCATTCGGCTTGCACTTGCACTGCTCACTCATCTTCAGGTGCCAACACGAGCTTATCGCCCACTTGTGCACGATTGTTGGGCAGAACTTTGGCGCGACCAGACGTCTAGGGGCCCTGCCTCAGTTGGCAGGGAACGTCCTCGGAAGGCGCAGGGCCTTGTTTGTCAAACCCTGATCGGGCATCATTCGCTGCTTTGCCAGCTGACACGGCCCACTGACAACCACACCCTGCTAGAATTCACCGACCAGCCACTATTTCTGCCCCCGTCGGCTGCGCCTTTCCGTATCCGTGCCAGCGAACGGCGCAATTGGCTCTATCTCGGTACTTGTCACGCTTCCATGCAAGTCATCGGCCTGCTTGCATCCGCTAGCCCTGTTCGAGGAAAGTGGCTCTTCGCCGACTTGGCGGAAGGGACGACGCACAAGTGCAGGGCGGGCGACAAAGGATCGATCAGACGTACGTCTTCACGCAGCTGCATCATAGGTGAACAGTAGTACTTAGCCGAACCAAAGTCGGCTCTTCACCAGCTTTCAAATCGACGCCTAGCCGCTGGGAGCAGTAACCCAGCGCTGCTCGGAGATCTGTACGCTCGAGACTAGCACAAAATGGCGGTGAGTCTGCATTTTTGACCGCCGTCAGCCCGCCCTTGTAACAGGCGAAACACGCATTCATGGCTGCTTCAGAAGTCTGTTACCAAGTTGGCAGTTTGCCGTTCCTGGCTTTGGAATCGTCAGTTCTGGTGAGATCCATGCAGATCTGTTTGCTGACCTTCTCACGTGGCTTTCCCAAGGAACGGATCGGACAGATAATCGGTACCTTATACGCAGCCATCGATCGATGTGCCAGAGAGATAGTTTCTCATACTACTTGCTTCTTAACTAATCTATCACCGCGATATCAGTCTTTTCAATTCAGCCTCCCTATAAACGGTGGCAAGGCCGATCATCAGAACACGCACTGTACTAGATTAACCCCAGGCGCATTTGTCAGGAAGACCCCCGTAAAGACATGCGGCTATTAATGCAAACTTTGCGCAAACTTCCTCTTTCTTGGCCCAGAACCTTTGCTGTGTGCGAATTATTGTATTCGACGTGCTGGAAATTCGATCATGCTGGGCCTTTCCAGTGGCTGCTAATGGACGGTGAGCAAAGCTTACGACGACCCGGTCAAAGCTCGTCTCAGCTGGCAAGGGCCTGGCCAGGATTGTTGTTCTTTGCTTGGTGGCAGGACTGCATAAACTTTAACAATGGCAGATACAATGAGCAAGTGTAAGGAGCATTGGTTTGTAGAACAGAGTATATCTGAGGCCTTGACGAACTTGCAAGCAACAAGGGTATTTAATTGATTAACATGCTCAAATATAGCAGGAACCAAGCAGGCAGGCCATGCGGCAGAGTTGAGATAAATGTACTCACGAGTACTCCTGTGCAAAGAGCTGTTATAGGGTTAACAGACCTAACTTGTGGTGACCTACAGCTAAGAGCCCCTCCATTCACCTCTATTAGCAATATACGTCCTACCTACAATCAATTCTGTTTAAACAAAACTTCCTGCCTTCTCAGGCTTTATCATGTGGCCGAGTGCACTGGACTTCATACTAGTAGAATGTCTGTGTTAGTGACCACAACAAGTCCGCACGCTCCATCTCGAAGCTCGGGGCAAGAATCTGCATTCCCACCGAGATAAACAGTACTTGCAAAAGTCAAGCAGTGCTCGTGCTCGTGCTCATCCTTTCTATCTTAACAACATACTCAGGATGTCAAGTATCGAACAGATGCCTGTGCTCATTCCAGCATATTACCTCAACGAACCCCCTTTGGTCGACGACATAGTCACCGAGACTTCAGACCTCCAGCAGGAGACGATTGACGAATGTTTGCCCCTTCTCGGAGCTGCGCTTGATGCGTCAGAGGACCCCAGTGACTTCAATGCCTTCGGCGTACCCGAGCTCAGAAAAGCAGAGCACATTGCCTTCCTGGAGAACAACCTAGCCACGTTTCCTGCCCACTTCGTAGGCCTTGATACGAGTCGGCCGTGGATGATCTATTGGGCACTTCTAGGACTTCATCTTCTTGGAGAAGACGTAACGCAGAAACGCCAGAAGTTAACATAATCACGTCGTTCAAAGTGCCAGCGTCTAACGGGTTGTAGGGTTAGAAAGACATTCTTCCCGCTACAGAATTCGACGGGCGGTTTCGGAGGTGGGTATGGGCACTACTCTCACCTTGCAGGCACATATGCTGCTCTTCTCAGCATTGCCTTGGTTGGTGGTGAAGACACGTATGCAATGATTGACCGAAAAGCAATGTGGCACTGGCTAGGCAGATTGAAGCAGTGCGACGGAGGTTTCCAGATCTGCCAAGGAGGTGAGGAAGATGTCCGGGGAGCGCTTTGCGCCCTGGTCATCGTGTCACTCCTTGATTTGCCCCTCGAACTCCCTCCTGATGCACCCTCGCGATCTGCTGGATTCTCGACCTTCAACGATGGGCTGGGCGACTTCATCGCCCGATGCCAGACCTATGAGGGAGGTATCTCAGCCTCTCCCGGCCTCGAGGCACATGGAGCTTACGCCTTCTGTTCTATCGCATGTCTTTGCCTGTTGGGTGATCCCCACGCAACCCTGTTCCAGTACCTCGACGTTCCAGCATTGTTGGCATGGCTATCATCTAGGCAGTACGCGCCCGAGGGCGGTATCGCCGGTCGAACCAATAAGGTCGTCGACGGATGCTATAGTCACTGGGTCGGTACGTGCTGGCCGCTGGTCCAAGGTGCAATGAATGGACCACTAGCTTCACCTCCCTATCCAGACGCCAATTTAGTCGGACATCTTTACAGCGCAGAGGGACTTGCAAGGTACATTCTCTGCTGCTGCCAGGGAGTCGATGGCGGATTGAGAGATAAGCCCTCGAAGTAAGACCCGTGAGTTCCCCTGGCTTCTTCTTTCTGACACCTCTCAGAAGTTGCGATTCGTACCATACATGCTATACGTTAACTGGCCTAAGTAACACCGAGCACTTTCAGTATTATGGAGAAGGTGGCATCGCATCACACTTTGCTAGCGCTTTCTCCTGGCAAGCTGTTATGGTCAGCAGCTTGAGGGCAACAGACGCAGATCACTTCGATGATGGAACAGAGCTGCCTCCCCTGCATCCCGTGTTTGTCATTCCACATGCATGCGTGCTCGGTATACGCAAGTGGGCTGAGGCCAACCCGTTAACTTATTGAAGGATGGAGAGGAAATAGTCGGAGCGAGCTCCTTGTCAGCTATCATGGGAATGAATGTATTGGCAGGGCTGATCTGGGCCGGAATTGGCGCGAGTCTATTGGCGAGGTGCCAAGGCCTGGAGAACGCAGGCCGGATCTTCACTTCCCTTCGGCGCTTCTATAGCCTGTTACAGCTTATATCGTTAAGTTAGCAACGACATCTTCTCTTGCTCTCTAGCTACGATTCTGTAGTCAGCGAGATACTGGGTACCTTTACAATGGAAGTAACCGCGTTGTGATGCACGTCGCCTGTTTGATTGTGAGTCTTGGTGGCGCCAGAAGCTAATTTTGACGCCATGGACCCTTTGCATCGCTTTGCAGGGCCATTAAGGTCGCCTACGGCGGCACCGGATCTTACTCCTTGCAAGCACCAGCCAGGAACAACAACACCAATGCTTCGGCTTCTGGGTCTGTCACAAACGTGGATCTCTATCACAAAGGCAAATTGAGCTAAATTTGACCACTTGGGCTGTCAATGTCTGCTTTCTCTCACTTGGGGCACATGGAAACGCATTCGGACATGGCTGCTTTATCTCTGGTTTTCACCCGATAATCTCCCCTTTCGCGAATTGGCTCCGGAGGTGCTTTGTGCCAACGCATTCGTGCAGAAACTTCGGCGACCTAACTCCACAAACCGGATGCCTGGAGCCAGCTCCACGAGGTGACTTGTTCGCGGGGCACTCTGCCACCCAGCGACATCGAAAGCAGTTAAACAGATTGCAGTGGTAGTTTGTATTTTGAACGAATTCTAGGTGAATCTCGAGGGGCGTGCAATTTGGTCTGGGCTTTTGACATCAACTCTTCATGTGCACGAAACGCGTCGGATGAATGCCCAAAAGATCGTCAAGGCAACGCATATGATGCCACGGTACTACAGATCTCCTTCACACGTCAGAGCCGTTTGGCCCACCGATCGCCCCGAAAGAGGAGCTTCGATAGTGTTCCGTGTCGCACTACTGTAGCATCGCACGGTCACTGGTTCATCTTCGCATCGCCCTTATTAGACTGTTGCAATGATGTGCGTTAAAGCATCGTTCGGACTTTGCTTAGAGGTAACGGCTAACGGCCATGACCAAATCAGTATGGGAGGTCCAGATCTCCACTGGTTGCGCCGATGATAGGGCAGGCTCTAATTCTTCCAATGCCAAACCGGTGGGCACTGGCCAAAACGGCTGCCAACACATCAACGCATTACCATGTCGAAAAAGAGCATGACTTAAATTGCACTCTTACTTGGACCAATACCCTGGCAACTCGACAAGCTTCTTGTCCACTGTGGAATTTTTCTCAGTCGCTGGCTAGCCCCACGCAATGCCGCTTATTTGCTGTGTTGTCAGTGCGATTATCCATCTGCGCGAGCGTTGTCCTTTTACCCTGTTGACTCGTTGGTATGAGTGACTTTGATGAATCGTGTCATGAATGGGCATCATTCTGACGGACACGTTGCAAGATTCATATAGAGCAGAGCACGTTGTGTCTCAATTCAAGTCCTTCCCCATCGATTCAAAGGGTGTATATTGTGTTGCGAAGTGATTTGTGGCCGTTGTTACAATTGGACTACATCTCTGGCGAGACTCGAATTCTCGAGGCGATATCAATATGCTGCACACACATTATCTGGCCAGTACGTCTTATGAGCCTTTCTTGGAAACCCGTTATTGGTGTTCCATGCATCGTCACACCCCTTTCCGCCTCACTCTGGTTGTCGCTGCATGACACCAGTGAATGGGGCGGCGAGTCGGCATGGTTCCTTGAGACGTCCATGCCCGAGCAGACACGAATGTCACGTTCCTTACATGACAGTCTAAGGATATCTAGCTGACGGTTGCACATGTGTAGGTCTCTGCCAGCGCCGACATTGGCCAGAACCCCGGTACTTTGTCACTCGTGGGTCGAATGGCTTCAGATGCACGGTCCGCGTCAACAATCGGGAGTATCAGACCCCACGGATACAGCAGACAGAGTCCACAGCACGAGAAGAGGCGGCTCTGATTGCATTCAACATCTGTCGCAGTTTCTCAGCCAATGATGGGATGTACCCCACTGGCTTTGCCCACGACGGAGTCATTCAAGGCAACCCTGTACCAGTGGGGTCAGGTCGGCACAGTACCCGCCACGGCAGTCGGCAGGACAGCCGCGGGAGCAGTTCCTCGCTGGACCACTCGGAGTATCACTATACCAGTGATAGCACAGGAAGCCGCAGTGGCGGAAGCAGCCCAGACTACACCTCGCGCCGCCACAAGCCACCGAGGGGCTCTTCTCGCCATGGCAGCACTGGCGCACCCTCTGCTCACCACATCCCACACCATAGCCGCGGCAATCTTCGACACTACTGACAACCTGATCAGCCAAGAACCCATGGATCGCAGGCACGACCTTTTCCGTCTGGCTGTGCGAACGACTTTTACGACCGAAAATGCTCTTTTCATAACGATCTCTCACGCTTCAAATGGTCTTGGTTTTGTTGGCTTCAATCCAATTCTGTGAAGCTATCCAAGCCCTCACCATCACATCTGCTTAGACAATCCCCTCATACAGGCAACTGTACTTTATTCACTGTATTGCACTGCGCATAGCGACGAAAGCAAGGTCGAGTTCTACGACTCCCTTGGTGGATGGCCTGAGCGTTGATGATTGTTCTTCTGCCCCTATATGAGGTAATAATGATGGACACGTTCGGCTTGTGACGAAGGAATGACATGACCTCACGACCTACTATAGAAAAAATGATTGATGACCTTTGCATTTGTCTTTGTATTTCCGCTAATAAGCCGAGACCCCTGTCAACGACGCTACCACTTACTTCAGCAACAGCAGCTTTTCTACACATACAATCAATCTCTATTCTTCACGATGTCTTCTTCTGTTGGAATCAGAAGATGAGGGATAGAAGGGAGTAAAATTCGTGTGAAGATTGTAGCTGTGGAGGGAGGTATGGATGAGCCACTAAATAGAGATCGAGTGGCGAATCTTGGCGTTAGGCGGCCGCGTCGACAACTTCTATTGTGGGTGATGCGACAGAGCTGACTCCCAAATCCAAGCAATAAAGGGTAAGTAAGGGGAAGAAGAGTTTGGCTGAATTGGGGTGTTGTTAAGTGTCTCGTTCACAAAGGTCTTGGCTTACTGCTTGGCAGGCCCCTCCCTTTTCTAGGCAGGCTCCACATGGATCATCGACTTCTTCGTCCTTCGTCTCTGATATTTGTGCCTTTAAGCCTCCACCGCCTCTGCCGTTTGTTGTCCGTTTTGCCTGTAACGTATTGATGTCCATAGGGGCTAGTGGTGTATTCTAGTAGGACTCATCAGTCGAGATGCAACATTGCCTCGCCATGGACAACTTAGGCTTTTGTCCAAACCTGGCAGGATGATGAGATTTGAGCATTCCTTCTGGTCCAAATGTCTAACCTTGAGGCTAGTTGACTTAACTAGTCATCAGTCATCCATCGTCTTCCAGTAAGTCTTCTCTGCTACCATACCGGTGCAGATCGAGTAAACAAATGCTTAACCGGACGCGTCTGGTACTTCTTATCGAAGCAAACGCTCATCCCACACCCCAACTGTCGCAGCACATCCCTTTCCGGTACTTGCCAGCGACAAAGGCAATCTTACCACGCGGTCGACAGCGAAAGTCGCTCCTTCCGTCTCTACTATACCGATCGTATGATTCAGCGGCAAGGACAACGGCCCGCGAGCTCAACCAGCAGTCTGTGGACTATCAGCTTGCTGGCTATGATGCTATTGTGGCAGAGCAGCAAGACAAGCAGCAGAAGAAGCCATGGCATCGAGACAGCGCCGATGAGGCCCCTGGCCAGGAAAGGCGATCGGCCGAGGCCATGACCAAAGGTACGGCGGCGAGATGCCAATGGTGTTATCTATCCTGTGTGCTGACTATACCTCAGGAAAGCTCGTGACGACTCCCTCGCGCCTGCTCAAACTGGTGATGCCGCTAACGATGGTCGACTGTAACTCGGACCGCAAAGACATCGCTCCCCTCGCTCTTCTCATACACCCGCAACAGCCACTTTCGTACCTCGAACGCCTGGTACAGGCAGAGCTGCCCACGATCACTAACGAAAAGGGAGACAGCCGTATACCCTCGGTTACATTCCGTGCGATAGAAGCCTGTAACGACGAGATGCCGCCCGAGAAGAAGGCTGAAGCACATATCAGAGATGACGATGGTGGTAGATTGCAAAGCTAGACTGGCAACGGCCTTGAAGGCAAAGGCAAAGACAAGGCCCAGTTCGTCAAATGGAGTGCATCCACCGAGATTGGCGACTTTATCAGAGATGCTGCTCGAGCGAGGGAGTTCGAGATCGAGATCGAAGGTACGCCTGGTGTCATCAAGGTCGCCGTACCGTCATTCAACGACCGTACTTTCTATCTTCGGCAGCGCCTACGTGGGATTTCCAGCAAAATTTCAGATATGGCCAAGATCAAACAGGAGTGTGACGAAACCGCTCACAAAACAGCGCAAAGAATTGCAGTTTCTGGCTGTGGCGTGCTGGTTGCATATTGGTATCTTGTCTATTGTCTGACGTTCGAGACCGATCTTGGTTGGGATGCCATTGAGCCGGTCACCTATTTGGTCGGCTTGAGCACTTTGATTGGCGGTTATATGTGGTTCCTTTGGCACAACAGAGAGGTCTCGTATCGGCAAGCCATGCAGATCACCATCAGCCGGCGCCAAAGCCGTATGTATGAGTTGAAAGGCCTTGATCTGCATAAATGGGAGACGCTGCTCGAAGAGGCCAATGCCATCCGGAGAGAGATCAAGTCCGTGGCTTCGGAGTACGACGTTGAGTGGGATGAGAGGGAGGACGAAGGCGACAAAGCGGTGACAAAGGCTCTGCGAGACGAACGGCGGAACAACAGGTCATGGGACAAGAAAAAGAAGACGGACAAGGACGAGGATGAGAATGAGGATGAGAAAAATGATACCGACTAGATTATGTGTTGCATATTAACGTCGGAAGCAAAGAGTACGAAGTAAATTTCCATTATGCAAATGCCGTCAACAAACAACAGCAACAGCAACTTCATATCGACCGATAAATGTTCCGCGCAGGATCATAGATCAGGGACTCGCCTCCGCCATCCTTACCTATGGAGAAACAATCAGCTGCATACCTCAAAATACAACACAGTCAGTCAACTTACCTCCACAGCCACCGCCACCTCCTGCTGATCCTCCACCGTTCTCATTCCGACGCGTCCGATTGTTCCGCACATCACGCGACCGAAATACACTGTACAGCAGCCACAGGGTGACCCAGTTGGGCGCGTGCTCGCCGACGGTGGCGCCCGAATCAAACAGCCGTCGCTGCACCGAGCCGGCTCGTGCATTCTGCCAGGTCTCGATGATGGCGCGCCGGCGCACTTCGGGGCGGATGTGGTGCCAGAAGAAGGGCTGCTGCGTCGCGGGATCGTTGCGACGCTCTTCGATCAGGTTACTGCGGTCAGTGTTGAGTCTGTTGTACGCTGCTATGGCTTCGTCCTAGAGTTCGTTGACAAATGTCAGTTGTCTTTTCTTTTTCACTTTTGGGTTATTCCCTTTTCGCTTTCTTGTTACACCCCCTTCACCCCTCCTACGCTCCCCCGTTGGGTGGTGGCGAAATGTTGCGTGTGTATGCATACATCATACATATCGCGATGTATGATTAGATAGAGGAGAGAGAATGTGGAGACCTAGACGTACTCTCATTGCACGATAGTGGCCCTCATGGTGAGGATTTGACGGATCCAGACTAAGAGCCCGCATGAACTCATCCTTGGGTGCTCGTGGACCGACAGGAGGCATAATGGCGGTGAGAAACTGGACGAGGGAGTGACCAGACAAGACAAAAAGGGGAACCCCTCCCCCCTTGACAGCCAGCCGTTGGAGTGTGACAGGCTTGAGCTGTCAGAATGATTCTTGCAACCTATATACTGCAAGGGCAAACGCCTTCAAATATTGACCTCTCACCCACCACCACGTGCAAGCAAACATTGCTCGACTTCAACGGCCCGCTTGCTAGCATTAGTCAGTCACAATCGACTCATCGCGGTGCGCGCTCCTCTTTTCCCGCCTTCCGCCCCCCAGGGTCGTCGGGCAAGCTTGCCAGTATTGTTCCAAACGCGCATTCAACGCCGACGCCAAGCTCTTATTTCTTTGGGCAACTCATACGGGGCGGCCGAGGGTTGAGCGGTGCGCGTTCATGCAATCACCTTTTGAAAATTTCCCGGAAGTTCCACAACCTGGTTATAGTCCACTTTTTCGCCCGTCAGGACCACACCTGTGGAAGGTGAATCTAGTGGATGCGAGTGTATGTGTATTTGTTTGCGCTACGGCCTTCTCCCTCGTGGCAGCCCAATTCATAACCAGCCGCGAAATTGTAACAGGCACTGGCAACCTAAGGCAGAGAACAAAAAACAAAAGATGGATAAGATTGATATCTCATTTGGATTGGCTGGGAGAAAAGACAAGGCGGAGTGGAAATGTTTGCAGATCTGCTGTCAAACTGGAATCTGTCCCGTACTCAGACCTGCCCTCGTAGGAGTCTCGGGGGAGCTGTGGGTAGTGTACTTCGATGCTAGAGAGGGATATGGTGCTGTCCTGCAGTATTTGAAAAGAACTGGGGATCGGAGGATGTATGGGGAGCAGAACAAACATATCCATGGAGACAATCATATGCTAAGTAAGCTAAGCCTTAATAAGAGTATTGAATCACGTCAGTCAACGTACCCAGGTTCTGGCGACTATGGCATATCATGGTAGACATGCAGCAAGCAAGGTGTGTGTGCCATTTGCGGCCCACACAATAGTGGCGATAAGAGGAAGCTGCCATTTGTTTGCTGTTTGTAAAAAACTTTACCAGCAGTCAAACATTTGATTTGAATGCAAACGAACAAAACAAACAGGAGAATAAAATCAGGCAACGGGGTTGTCATCAAAACAGCAGAGGCGACAACCATGATAACCATGATTGAATAGATCATATTTCTCGACGGGGGACAGCGAGTTGGCTGAATTGGCTCCAAGAGGTCAGGCCTCCATCAGACCTCGCCGTCGCCGCAGCGGCAGCGGCAGCAATCCCTTAGCGAGGTTCCGAGTCAGAAGCACGCCCAGCTGCTCCTAGACACATGAAATGCCGCCTTTTACAACCTCGCATCCCCTTTCTGAGGGGGAGGGGCCAGACGTCATTGTGTTGTTGTATATTGACATGTCAGTTATAACGCGACATTAAATTCAACCCTTGTTGAGTCCAGACTGCTAGATCAATCGTTTTGTCTCAAAGAGTAAGAGCCCGACAGACATAGAGATACATCTGGTAGGGCTGCCGTGGTACGCCGGAATTAATTTTATGATGTGTTGTCCGCACACGGGCGGGTACGACGAGCTCCCCTTCCATGTAGCAAGGCTGAACGGGGTCCTGTGTGCGACACGAAAATGCCGGTTGCCAACCGAACCAACCAACTGGATGGTAGGGCGACCGGCGAGGGAGGATTAACATACTCAAATCAACATAGATGCTTTTGCTGCGCACTTTCCTGCAGAAGGGCGAAGAGAAGGAAGCGGATCAATTGAGAATCATGCCAGGTGAAAAAAAGGCATCTGAGACATTTTGTTGAGGGAGAGAAACAGCAGTCATGTACGGCAGTGGAAGCGACGGCTGAGGGGAAGAAGGTACCCACCAAGTAACCAGACTATTTACACTTTTGTTTAAGCAGCCATTCATTTTGAGGGAAACTTAGTTGAATTGCAGGAGATGCAGAACATGATGATATATGGAGGAGGGGACGACAGGCATTAAGTTAACGAGGATGATATTGCTTCCATTCCTGCGGTTACTACAATGACATGACTAAAACTCATTCTGTTCAAGGCAGAAATCTAAAACTGCTCCTGGCTGGATAGCGCGGCCTGTGAAGCGGAATGTATCCGGACTGCGGCGGCTTCGCGTGAGCTTGTTGGCATGAGAATCCTTCATTCGGTGTAATCATACCCCTGTGTTGAAAGGACCGATAGGACTACCTTCATGACAGAGGCAAGACTGAGTCTATGATACGCTGCACCATGCTCTGTTTCATTTCTCGTGCCGACGGGTAGCAGCTCTGAAGTCGAGCTCGTACTACACGCTTACAAGACTCCGAAATGATGACTGAGCAGGGCCATGTCGATATACTATTCCTTGGCTCCCCAGCCGTTGGCAAAGCGACATTCCTACGACGTTTGCCATCTGTGCGGCACCCTTCTGTTGCTGAAGTAGCCTCTACGCTGGAGTCAGGTCTGCCACGCGCTGACCAGTATGATCCTCCTCCGGCGTACCCACTTGTCGAACCTCTGGCTTTCAACGTTTCTCTCTTTGGCCGCCAATACACAATGACTATCTACCCTTCCACGTCCCAGCTCTTCACGGATCCGTTTCCTGCTGTGCCACACTTTGTCATTATCTGCTTCGCTATCGGCTCACGACCAAGCTTGCAGAACGCGCAAAATTACTGGCTTCCACAATTTCACCTCCATTACCCGACTAGCTCGGCACCGGTAATGCTGTTGGGCCTCCAGAGAGATACGAGGACGGAAGAGATGGACGATGAAGGGAGATATGTCTGCGTCATGCCGGAAGAGGCCCTGGAAGTGGCGCGACAGATGAGGTGTGATCGATATGCGGAATGCAGTGCCAGGACGGGGGAGTTAATGGTAGGGTTTCTCCCCTCTCCCCATCTCGGGCCTGGGTTGTTATGATCATGCTGACAATCGCAGTGGCAGGCTGTCGAGGATATTACTCGAACTGCTGCCAAGACCACGTTAGACACAGATTATGCCTCAAGCATGTGTCTTGTAACGTAACGGGTCGGGCAGACAGTGACACGACATGTGACTAATGGCACATGGTGGAATGGCACCTGTGGTTCGATTCATCAATACGCGCGTGAATGTCGGAAGCCTATTGAGAGGCATCAACCAACGGTGCGCATACCGGTGAAGTGACCAGTCTGGTTTGGTTCACCAATAGAGACGTGAATGTCGAAAGTCTATTGAGAGGTTGGAAACAAAGATACACCTAACTTATTGTACAAATGTGAGCAAGAGCGAAGATTTGGATCCCTGCTTTCGTTACTTCGGCAAGCCCTCAGATTGCTTTCTACAACAACTTCAAGATTTTCCGCCAGGGCCTAGCTCGGTTTTGCGTACGAGAAATATCATATCACTTCAAGATGGCCAACGCACAAATGACGACTGGTGCAACCGTTGGTAAACAGCAGCAGCAGCATGGAAGGCGACGGAAAATGGCGAGCCCGTTCATGAAGCTGCCAGCCGAGGTGCGCATGATGATCTACCGCCACGCCTTCAGCGACCTTCGACTGTGGATCCGCCATGTGCACAGGGAGAAGGACGATTTCAGAGCCTGCTTTGAGCAGAGCAGCCGCGGCTTACTCCGAACGAGTAAGTTGATACGCACGGAGAGTCTGCCGTTGGTCTACCACAACCTCACCATCTCATGCACCTACCGCATCAAACGCCAGGGCGGCGAGGGGGACCAGTGGATCGACTTCCCATTCTACAGCCGGCCGGCCGTCAAGGCGCTCCATCAGGCTACGACCATCAGGCTCGACCGCGAGATGTACAAGTGCTACGACAGCTTCGGATCCATGTTCAGATATTGCTTGCGTTTGCAACACATTGAGCTCTGCGTCGTTGCTGGCAAGGAATACAGTCAGGATGTGGGACACGATCGTCCGCAGGAGTTTCAGGAAGATTTAGAAGAGGCCTGCGAGGTGACCACAAAGAAGCTGCTGGAGAGTTGCAAGGAGAAGATTGCCAAGAACGGGCGTGGTGGTGGAGGAGCGGAAGGGGAGACTGATAATCAGGAGAGCGAGGACAAAAGACAACAACTTGCAGTGGAGAGAGTCAGTGTGAAGGCGATGGACTCGTTGTCCTTCCGTGGCCTGATCTGCTTCAAGACCAAAACTCGCTTCAGGATCTGCATGGACGGAGCTAAGGCCGAGGGGAAGTGTGATAAATGCCTTAGGCCTGTGGCGGCCTCATGCCAAGGCCTCCTCACACTCAGGGGGGGTGAGGCATGAGCAGGCATCCTCATATTGTTTAGGTCACAGCTCTGTCGCAGCTCTGTCGCAGCTCAGTCATAGAGAGAGTCTCAGTATCCGTCAGTATCCGAACGATCCGGGACGTGCTATGAAGATGCGCAGAGCATGGGAGGAGTTTTCGGTTTTCAAGCGATCAGTCTTGTATTGTCCTAGACAGAGAATTCCAAACCAAACCAAATCTCTCATCCTCCTCTTTGCCTTCCATCTCCGGAAGTCTCCAACAGGAAGGAGCAGTAGCAGTAAAGTGGAGAAAGGATGGTTCTGTCCTGTCCTGCCCTGTCCTGTCCTAGTACTAACTTCCCAGGCATTCTTTCCTATCTATACTATGGTACAGTATCTTACACAAGTTGTAATAATCTATTATTTGAGTGTCTAGAAAACAAACAGCGAAAAAATCAAAATTAAAAATCAAAACCAAGATAATACTGTGGTAGACACCAAAAAAGAGAAAAAGAAAAGGAAGGGGTGGGGGACATTTTTGTTTTGTTTTTTGTGTTTGATCTTTTCAAATGTTTTTTGGTCCCCTTGGATAAGGTGTAGTAAGTACATGCAAAAGGAAAAACAAAAAGACAAAGTAAAAAAAGGCGGCTATGGTGATGAAGTCCCACTTTGTCGCATTCATTTATCCACTTTGTCGCCCATCATAGAGTAAGTAGGAGTGCAGCGCAGAGTTCTCCTTATCCAGGCCAGATTTAAAATGACAATAGGTGCGTGCCAACGACAGCAGCAGCAGCAACAACAACAACGACAACAACGACAATAACAACTTCGTCGAAGCTCTGTACTGACAAGACAAGTAAGTGACTAAGTCTGGAGGCCATTAGGTGGGGCAGCTGTGGGGGGGGTCGCCATTCAAGGCCAACTCATCCTCATTCAGCTGGATGGGGTTGGGCTGCTTGGTCGGCGTCGGCACGGGCTCCTGGCTGAGCTGATCGGGGTTGGGCATGAGTTTCTCCGTGGGAGGGAAGACGGGGGTGCCGGACACAGATCTTGATTGGTCGGCATGCTGGGGCGACTTGCTAGTCTTAAAGGGCACGTCTGAGGGCGGAGGCAATGGAGACGGGGTTTGGTTCTTGGTGGGCGAGATGCCAGAAAGTGGTTGGGAGGGTGTACGCGAGGCAATGGCGCCACGTGTTGAGGGTGAGGGGTGTTGAGGTGTGGTGCCGGTAGCAGGAGGCTGTTTCGAAGGAGATGTGAGGCCGTTGGACTGATGGAAGCGCGAAGGTGCGATGTGGGGAATGCCGGCAACGGAGCTGACGTCGTAGTTGCCTTGGCTTGGGGACATGACGGGGCAGTTGACGACAGGCGAGGGTAGGCGCGCGGCAGGAGTTTGGCCGTTTGCCGGGCCATGGGCAGAGCCAGGGTGTGGGCTGGTGTGAGAAGGAGAGAGGGGCTGGGCATATGGCGGCTTCGGATATGGCGGGCTAGAGGCTTGCCAAACCGAGGTTGCAGGGCGCTGGCGTGCATAGAGCTGGGGAGAGACAGGGGCCTGGCGGTTGAAGGTGTTCTGATAGGGTTGGTGGTAGTTCCACACCTGGCCGGCTGACGGTGGACGTTGCTGGCTGTTGGTGGTGGGAAGAGCAGAGCCGGGCTGAGGAGCAGATTGTAGTGGCTGAGGATATGGCGGTGCATAGGATGGAGGTGGCGGACAAGGGCTCGACTGGGGGTAGCCGTTTGGTTGAAGAGGGAGGTGTGGTCGTTGTGGCGAGGCAACGGCCGGTTGCGGATATGGGGTGTAGCCGTTGGACATGGATGCCTTGCTGGCTGTATGATGGACGGGAATCTCGACTGCGGCAAACTTGGTCTTCTGGGCCGATGGGCCTGGGTGCGCGGGGCTGGGAGGTGCGGGCGACGAAGAGGCCCCTTTGGAGAACTTGAGCAGGATCTTGGGTCGATTGGCCTCTTCCTCCTTGCGCTTGCAGTCGTCACAGACAAAGTGGAAGTCGTCCTTCTCGGCTGCCGATTTGGCAATGCCCAGGCATTTGCTGTGCTGCCACACGTTGCACTTGTCGCAGGCGACACTGTGGGAGCCGTCGTCGAGGTTCTTGCCGTGCATGCCGCACTTGGAGCAGTCAAAGTACCAGTCCTCGGCGTTGTTGGTCAGACTGTCGAGCTCCTTGCGGTTCTTGGCAATCTTCTCCTCGAGGTGGCGCTCGGAGCCGCGGCTGTGGCCCTGCGCGATCTGCGTCTGCTCGGCCGCGGCGTGGGCAATCTCCTCCTCCATGAGGATGCGCTTGAACTCGCGGTCGCGGATGCGCTGCTCGCGGGTCATCATGCGCGACTTGCGTTCGTTGTCCATCTGGTCCTGGCGTTCGCGGTCGCGGCGCGCGGCGGCTAGGTCGGCCGCGTGCCTGCGCGCGACCTCAGCCGCGTCTCGCTCCTGCTTCTCGCGCTCCTGCTTGTCGGCAATGCGGCTGGAACGCTTGGCGTGGGCCATCTTCTCCATGGCGAGCAGCTCGCGCTCGCGGCGCTCGATCTTGCGACGCTGCTTCTCCTCGGCCGCTTCGATGGTGGGCATGACCTCGTCGACGAGGCGATCGACCAGGATCCGCTCGTTGGGGTCCTTGGTTTTGCCGAACGAGTCCACCACGTCACGGTAGTCGGCCAGGCTGACGGCCAGGCACTCCCACTTGAAGCCGCCCAAGGTGTCGGCGTCCACGCCGGCCGGAGTGCCAGGCAATGGCGTGGCAGCCTCGTCCGGCTTGGCCATGTCCTCGTCCTCCTGCGCCTCGGGCGTCTCAGACTCTTCAATGCGGCGCCTCTTACGGGCCCGGCGCCGTGCGGCGACGGCCTTCTTGCTGTTGGCCTTGGGCTTAGCCTTGGCCAGCGGCGGCAGCGGCGGCTCCGTGCGGCGGTAGAGGCGGTTGTCGTCGAGGACGTAGTACTGGCGGTCGTCGCCGTCGTAGCCGAGCTCCTCGATGCGCTGCAAACAGAGTGTGAGCACAAATAGACGGGGATTCACATGCCAAGTGGCTAGGGAAATGCAGGAATCGGACGCACCCACGCGGTCTGCTCGTGCTCGCGCTGCTCGTCCATGCGCTCGCGCATGCGGTCTGGATTCCAGAAGGTCCAGACGGTCAGCTGGTGCAGCACGCGCAGCTTGAGGAAAATATCGAAGTGGCCGAACTTTTTGGCCTGCTCATCGTCGCCGTAGGGGTTGAGGTGCGGCGCCTTGGCCAGGTACTGGCGGCGTGTATACTCGTCCCAGATGTCGTAGTTGAGGCCACGGTGCGAGGAGATCCACTTGAGCAGCGCCAGCCCGATCTCCTCGAGCTTGTCCGAGCCGCCGGGCCGCAGACACTCAGTCTCGAAGTCCTGGCGAGCGCGAGTCAGCCATCAGCCACCAGATGGATCAGATGGATTTGATGGACTGATGGATTTGATGGATTTGATGGATTTGATGGATTTGATGGATTTGATCCATCTGGTCCATCTGGTCCATCTGATCCATCTGATCCATCAAATCCATCAAATCCATCAGTCCATCCATCTCCAATCATCGTCCATCCACCGACGGCCGCCTGGCTACTTACCTCAATGTCAAAGTCCTCGTCGATCTTGACCACCTTGCCAAACATGTAGATGAACTGCATCACCGCCGCAAACTCCCACGTGCTGCGGATCTTGGCAATCAGCGACTGCCCTTTGGGCTCCTGTGGCGTGTCAGACGCGGCCATCTCGCTGTGGCTGCGCTTCCGTGACGGCATCATCGACTGCGGCCTCTCCAAGGGGCGGCGGCGCCCGGCCAGCGGCAGGCGGGCGACGGCGGGCCCCGGACGCACAGAGGTGACGGCAACAGCGAGGGGGGAAGGAGCGGCCAGAGACAGGACAGAGAGTGGCCAAAAGGCCGAGAAAGGGAGGAAGATGGTTGGGGATCAGATTCAGCCCCGTTGGCGGCGTGATTCACCACTCGAAGTGAGCGCGGTGTCCTGCTAGCGCACAATGGCGCGCCAAGACCGGAACAGAACATCCGCCGGAGATAAGAAATGCATTACTCCGGGTGCCAAGCCAGCACAGTCATCAAACCAAGCATAAATGTCATCGTGGTATAGAAGGATACAACTACATCACACCAAGGATAAGGCGACAAGGCAACAAGGCGACAAGGCCACGCCGGGACAAAATACCAATGACCACCGCCGCTCCCGCTCCCTTTCCCTCTCCTGCTCTCGCTCCCTCTCCCGCTCCCGTTCTACTTCCCCCCCTCTTCTCCTTCCCCACCCACTACTCCTTCCCCCCCTTCTTCTCCCCCCAGCCTACCCTTCAGACCCGCCAAGCCCAGCTCCGGCGCTGGTCCAAGCTGATCCAGGCCTACTGCCGCCACCACCGCATCTATTCGCTGACACTGGTCTCGGCGCTCGATACGGCGCTCTTCCACAACGCCGCCATCCACAAGCGCCTCAGCCTGCAGCACGCCAAGGACATCATCAACTTCATGGCCTCGGCCGACGGCCACGGCCGTGCCGAGTGGCGCGGGCCCGACAAGGCCACTGCCTGGATCTGGTGGCGCACCCCCGATGAGTGGGCCGAGCTCATCAGCGGCTGGGTGGATGAAAGCGGCCAGAAGAACGTGGTGCTGACCCTGTACGAGCTGGTCGAGGGCGAGGCCACCATCGGCCAGGACTTCTACGGCCTCGACAAGCACGTCCTGCAGCGGAGCTTGGCCACCTTGGCCAACAAGGGCCGTGCCCAAGTCTTTGGCAGCGACGGCCAGGAAGGGGTCAAGTTCTTCTAGTCAGAGGACTAGTTACAGTAGTTACTGCACAGGACCGCGCCTACCTACGGCCGCCAACCGCGTACCGATCCGCCGGCAAGATCTTCTGGCACAACGCGGTCTCGATCAGCCAGTCCGTGCTGACAATGCGCGGCGTTTTGCGCGAATGCTCCACCATCTGCCGGAACCGGTCCCACAGCTTCTCGCTTCCTGCCTCATCCGCACTCAGCAGATACACCTCGTCCTTCTGGCCCTGATCCTCACTCTGGCCCTGGTCCTCGCTCTCCGCCTCGCAGTCTGTCGGCGGAGAAGGCAACATCGTGCCCTTCCGGTTCCCCCACGTCATGCACTGGCCGCCATTGGCCTTGATAATCGACTCATATGCCTCCACCCTGCCTTGCACGTTCTCCACACAGTAGATGACACGCTTTCGCAGCAGCTGGTTGTCGTTCGCTCGCGCACGCTTCCTAGACTGCTGCAGAGAGAAGCCCAGTTTCTTCTCATTCTCCCTGTCCTGCAGCGCGAAATCGGCCGCGTCCAAAAGCTTGTCCTGCTCCAGGCACGCGTCGATGAAGGCAGTTGACACCACAACCGGCGCATATGCCATGGCCGCCACGAATTTGAGAGTCCGCACGATATGGGGAGCAGCAAGGTGTGTAGCCCTGCTGGGATCCACCGTCACATGGATCCCGAGGCCCCGTAGCTTCGCTCGGTCCGCATCCTCGACCTTGGGATGGTTCAGCCACTTGGTGTAGGCCGAGATGAGGAGGTGCATCTCCACCCGCGCCTGGCCCTTCCTCACCTTCTTTACCTCGTTGCCCACTGCTTCGACAGCTTCATTCTCGCTGGCTTCGTGGATCGACCGCTTTCGCGCTGGCTCGACTCGGCCCTCAACCTTGCGCCGACCGCCGTAAACGACTCCTCCTACCCGTTTCCTCTCCCGTTCATACAGCGCAATGTCTGGCGTCATCTCATGCAGTTTCGCAGCTGCCGCTTCCTTCGATTTGCGGCCGCTCGCTGTCGACGGGGTCATGTTTTCCTTGCCCGTGGCAGCCACCACCAAACGTGCCGCCTTTGGAGTCCTGAACCCACTCTCACTCCTCTTGTTGCTATCGGCCGGCTTCGGTACGCCCGCGCCTGCCTTGTCTCCCTCCTTGTCATCTTTGCCTGGTGGGAAGAATTCATGCTCCAGCACCTCTCTGTCCATCTGTGTCTGGCCCACTACCTCACCCAAGTTTGTTCGTGGCGGAAAGTGCGTGTATCTGGGGTTCGACACACTCTGCACCTTCCAGCAAGCATAGCTCTCCTCCAGCCACAAGTGGTTGATGATCTCAATCCCCCAATCCTTGGCTGCCGCACACTTCTCGCTCATCGTGTGCGCCGTGATCAGATGCGTGTTCTCTTGCTTCAGCGTCTTGGTGTACTCGCCACCGGCCGCAATGACCAGGTTCTCCAGATAGGTCCTTGCTTCGCCCGTGTAATTGGACAAACTGATCTTGAAGCCTTCAAAACCCGGCACGCCTCCACGTGCGATAGGATAGTGCAGCAATCGTCTCAGAGGCGAAGTCCATGTGTCCGTCGTGATCAGGTAGTAAAGCCAAGCCAGGTTGCCCACCTGTTTCCCCCACCGCGACGCCGACTTATACTCCTCGCCTTCTCGATATTTGCACATGTATAGATCACACTGTCTCACTGACTTTGACATCTTTCCGCCTCGGCCCTTGATCAGGCCTTCGAGACTGCCTCGAAGACGCGGTCCAATGCCCAAGTCACTGCCAAGCATGATCGTCTTGTTCTTGAACACCCCCTGCCCTTTTCGTGCTTCAGACGCTGTCGGTGGCCATGCTCCGCCTGGATCAGGGTCCACCGCGCCACTAATATTACCCTGCGCCGCACTCAGCGGAATCTTAGTCTGTGGCTTTAGAATCTCCGGGTCTGGCAAAAGATATGGCTGTTCATCAATCTTCCTGCCCAGCTTCAAACAGTCATCAAACCAGTGTGGCAGCACAATTTTCGCCCGCAGCCGCGCCTTGATCGCATACTCACACTGCTCTGGCTCAACCGTCAACGCCACAATGTGCGTCACCTGGCTGGTTAACTTGGTTGTGTACATGCCGCCCATGGCCAGAATCCCACCCGCGATCGCATCCGCGTCTCCGTCGGGCAGATCGGCGCAGCACGCTACCACATCCGTCATGAACAGCCGCGGGTCCGGGCTGTACTGTCGAGTGTTCGCCAGCTTGTTCCTTGCTAGCGAACCCTCCATCCACGCCGGCTTGACAACCGCAATCAACACCTCCGTGGCCCGATCATAGTCAGGGAAATCGCAAGTTGTCGACATGATGTGCGTCACGCCTTCCAACGACAGCTCGCCATCGCTATACTCATACAGCCTGGCCTCTGCATCGTGCAGCCTCAGCGTTGCAATAATCTTCTGCCCGTCCTCCTCGCCCAGGCCATCACTCCTAACCACCACAATGTTGCACTGTCCAAACAGCCCTGTCCGTGCACAGTCTTCCATGGCGAAGATGAGAGACTGCCAATGTTCAAACCGTCCTCATAACACGAAATGTCTCGATCAGGAGCCCAAAACTGAGAGTTAGGCAGTCAACAGCCTGTCTCGCTTTTACCACGCGCGACCCCACATACGCGACGCGACGGAACGCCACGGCTCCGTCTCGTCACGTGACGTGACGCCTACTCAAAGCTGCAAGGCTACCACTCAGCCTTATCCCGTCACCCCACACGAGGCAAACGGTTATATGCAGGTCCTAAATGTATATACTGCGCCACTATAGATCTATAAGCATAGAACTTCCTTCCAGATGGCCTCCTACGAGTCATACTACGCATCGCCAAGCCTGCCCTCCTCCCCTACGACTTCTGCTCCACCTCCACCGCCACCAAAGCCAGTGCACTCACAAGAGCCAAGCCGGTCCGGCACCCCTCTACACAGCACCGCCACCACCACCACGATGGGAGGGCCGCCTCCGCCCCCCCCGCCACCACACCCGCAGTCACACCCAACCGCCTCGCCTTCTGCAACCTCAACCCCATCCACCCCACCTCAACACCCCCAGCCCCAATCCGAATTCCTCCTCCCGCACCAGCAGCACCAGCAGCACCAGTACCAGCAACAGCACCAGTACCAGCAACAGCACCAACCAAACCCACCCCCCACCCAATCCGACCGGTGGCTGCCCGCCTCCTTGCCCAACCACTCCATCGCCGACCTGCAATCCCTTCTGTCTAACTCGAGCCTGCTCAACGCCTTCGCTCAATCGCACCCCTCCTTCGCCTCGTCAACAGTGCCCGTGACTGCGCTGCTGCAGTCCAACACGGCCCTGGCCCAGCAGGTCGCTGCTCTAGAAACCCAGCTGCGCCAGCTGCGCCACGATACCGCCCAGGCCTTGCTGAATCACACCAGTCTGCAGACCCAGTGGCGCCGCAAGCAGCGCGAGATGGACGATGCTTTGTCGCCCTGGGGCCCGCGCGCCATGTATCAGCGCCTTGTCTTGAGTATTGCCGAGCAAGAGGCTCTGTTGGCCGCCATGACCGAAAGTTTCCTCGACATGTCTACGCCCGACAATGGCTACTACCACGACGGGCCTGCAATCCATCTCGCGTCCGACAAGGAGGTTGTCGACTGGCTCAGGAGAGTCAGAGAAGGAACCCTCACCCTGGAGAAGAGGCGCGAGATGAGAGCAAGATGGGACGAAGGCAGAGTAGGTGGCTGGCGCTAACAATGTCGTTCAATTCAAACTAGCCAACCCTACCCCCTTTCCATCATCACTTTCTGTCTGCCTTGAGCTACAGCCAACCATCTGAGCCGTCGACATCTTGCTGCCACCAATCACAACACTACCATGCAGAACATCGCCAGTGCACCCATCTTCAACATTGTATTGACTGTCAAAGTTGAAGATGAATTTTTCGCGCCCTTGTCATCCTTCTCGTTCTGCTTCTTCTCATTCCCCTTGTCCCCATTGTCCCCGGCTTTCTTGTCGAACATATCCCGTTGCGCTTCTGGTAACTTCTTGTACCACTCTGGGAAGCCTTTGGAGTCGTCGAAGCTCTTTGCTAGTTCAGCCAGCTCTTGATCCGACGCGCCCATAATCGATTGTTCGATCTTGTCATCAATCATGATACCGGTAGCTTTTTCAGACCCCTTGGAAAGCAATGCACTGGAGGCCGACGCCTGTTGGCTCGGAGCCCCCCTGCCAGACTTGGAATTTGCAGCTGTGCCCTCGACTTTCGGTATCTGAGCGTTGCCCTGCATGTGCATGCCACTCCAATTGACCGTCATATCCCTTGCCACGGCCATATTATCCACATCAGCACCGTCTGCTGCTCGCCTGTTACACTTCAGACCCTGTTCTTGATAAAATGCACCCACCAACTGGACACTTACATTCCATGCACTTTGCAAGCCTCGTGGCCTGGCTTGTACCGACATTTACCCCCCGGGGAAAGGAAGTAGACCATTTTTTCCGGCTGTTCGTCAAACCCTCGAATTATGGCCTTGGGATGGGGAGCTTCTGGTCCTACATTGAGTACGGGCGTAGTGTCGGCAGTCCTCAGAACCCCATGGCTGGGACCTGGGACCGCTAAGCCGGAGGGCACAACACCCATGATGATGGTCCAGATCTATTGAATAAAGGAGATGAAGTGGATGGATGCTGTCTGAGTAACAGCTCAAGACCGACAGGTAAACCTTTACACAAAATGCTGATTAAAAGTGGTGCAACTGTACAGATGTGCAGACACGAGACTCTGTCTGGAGTCAGAGATGAAGAGGCAATGGAGTTTAAAGTGGAAGGCACCTTCCCGCACCTCTGCACCTTCTTCATCGATTACTCCAAAGGCAAGTGCTGGTGAATATGGCAGTCACATCCTTCAAGCAAGATTGAAGACTGAGCAAACAAACCTCATAACTTCATCTTAAAATCCCCTAAATATTGTGGTGATAAGGTCTTCTCTCCAACGAATTGCACGCAGAACTTATATGGAAAGATCATTCTGCCTATAACCTCTACCATAATGGTCGGCAGCACTTGATAAGGTGGATGTAAATTCCATCATGGTGTGATGCCTGGCCAGGCAAGCCACATTCCACATCACTCCCTTGCTCTAACATTGTTTATTGACGCACACCGCCATGTACCACTGCATTCAACTGCCATCACTGTAACATGACATTCTGTTATCTGACCTTGGCAACTTTGCTGAGAAAGTGAACAATGGTACGCAGGTAGCAGAAACACTGGTGGCTTCCAACAATGACGCAACAGTCTCGATCGATATCGCCAACACTCCCACCACGCCGGCCTTACACATCCACAGAACTCCAATACCGAGCCTGCAGGTAGATCGTCCTTGCAACAGACCGCTGAGCCGGCTTATCAGAAAGGCCGCCGAAGAAGACGAAGTCGAGACACGTTATCCGAATCATCCCAAATCTTCCACCAGCTCAACTTGCCTACAGCACTCTGGTCACCCAAGCACAGTCAGTCCAGTTGTGCCTCCTTGTGTCGCCGCGCTCAAAGCCCCGACTGGTCATCTTAACACTGCTTAGCCCTTGACTGATATATCAGGCCGACCAAGTATTGAGCTTGGGCACGTGCCTTCAATGTGGAACGAAGAATTCATGCGAGCATATCAAGATTGTTGCAAGAAGTGCATGGGTGAGATATCCCGCCCACACTGGCGAGAGAAAGCTTCTTCCCACTTTCCTCTACATCTTGTGCTCTTCCAACAGCATCTATAGAATGCCTCATGCGCCCACCAACATCCGGTCCATCCTCTCCTGAACCACTATCAAGCCACTTACTTCTCACCATGTTATCCCAGCCCATAGCTTCGTTTCCCTGTTCCGTTCGTGTCACTCCGCTTTTCGTCGACATCTCGGCATCACCCATTGCCTGCGAAGCACCACTCACTTACTCCCACTGCCGCTCTGTCCGGAGTCGAGAAATCGAGATCCCCCTAGCCTCCCGCAAAATCACTAATGTCGAGAAAGCTACACCTTTGTTGTGAACAAGGTACACGAATAGGAGCGGAAGGATAGGATGAGCTACGGAGGCAAGAGAAATCAAGTTGAAGGAGCAAGGTTGAGGAATTGTATGAAGCTGACGCTGAGGAAGAGTGTCACTCTTACTAATGGAAAATGACAGTTGTTAGTCGTGTCAGAGCTGGCCTGCTTCATCATGAATAAGAGAAACTCAAACTGCTCTCTTCACCCTAGACAAAAATTCTTCACTTTCCTTGCCCTCCCTTCCGCCGCGTTTAACCGTGAGGGAACCGCGGACTGCAACTCCTACAAGAACAAAGGACAAAAAAATCAACTCCCTCAAGGAGAGCCCCGAAACCATCGCCTATGATGATTTTAGTTCCTCTAGACCTAATCCGGCTCAAAGCTTTCCATCCGAAGGGAAGTGGAATTCTCACTTCTAGCATAGGCGTTTCTCTAAGTTGTTGGTGTTGTTGTCTCTACGCCAACGGGGGACCCGAGTCTACTATGTGGCTGCTTGTTGGAAGCGGTCTGTGAATGAACAATATGTGAAGTGACCATTTGGTTGCTGGGGAATGGACGAGGACTGGAGGAGGGATTTCTCTTTTTCGAGAGTATGGAAATTGGCTGCCCTAAGTTACGGTGCCTTGCGAATGCCGCTGTTGCTTTCCCTTGTGTTGCACGGTTTCACTATTTTTAGCCATCATAGCATCATCGACTTCGACTCCTATAGGGTTGGCTGCTCCTCTCGACGATCTTGGTCTCAGTAGAATGCTCCACCCACCCAAGGCATCAGAGTGTGTCGTGCTAGATTCATTCAGAGAAATCTGAATGAATCAAGACTGCTGTGACGAGTATCCTTTCAAGCTCATACTGTCGACAGGATAATGCAATGCAGAAGCAAGGCAGCTGTTTTGCAGAAACCGAGGCTGCCTTGAGTGTTTACTATATTGATCAAGAAATCTAGGACAAACCTGACTGTGAGCCTGCTCGCTCTAATAAATTCGGGTTGATATTGGTCTGGAGTTCCTTCTCAATATCCGACTCCACCGCACGCATCCTTGACTTGTCATTCTTAGCTCTCACTAATAATGTCTAGCAACTGATCCGGGTAGCGAGCTGGTATTGTTCCTCTGCAAAGTATAGAGTGACCAAACAGAATCCCTCTAACCGACCGACATCGATATTAGTACAGCCCTCCAAGAATGAAAGCTGCCAGACGTCTGCCAGACGTCGTGCACATCTGCCATGGTACGTACGGTACACTCTCTTCTCTAGGGTTTAGGTGAACGAGGCGAGGGCGAGGCGCCATGGGCCAATCATCCACCCACTCGCCTCGCACTGTCTGCTTGCTCGATTCAGAGGATATTTCTCTTGACGACCAATCCGAATACGAATACATTGAGTACCGCCGACTGCAAAATTTGCTGTCACAGGAGAAGAGTCATCGTGGGAGATTAGTCCTTGTCAGCGCCCACCGGCCTTCTCGCGTGGGATCCTTCGCGTAGCCTGGGCACATCGATCGGTTCGTGCTTGGCATGTTAGCCCCCAGTCCAATTGGCCACATGGAAGCCGTTCCTGGTGGTTGACACCCCTATTGTCCGGCCCACTGTTTCGTCACTGAGTTTAAAATTGTTGCTGCTCTAGCGCTCCGCAAAGCCAACGGTCAGAATTGGCGTATCAGATGCTACAGAGTCTACGAGTGCATGCTCTCTAACTTTTTGCTAACTGTCAAGAGTAAGACAGGTCCGAGGCGCCTGCACTAACTCCAAGCGCATTTCCAGTAGTACTGTGAGTTTTCTGTGCCATGCTTACACCTTTCCAGCATTAGTAGATGTCTGCGCAATTTCCCAGGGGACAACATCACGAAAGGAGCTCCAACAAGAGCCTATTCCAAAATGTCATCGAGTACAAAGGCCTCGAAGCTTCCTTCTCCGCCATCCCCTCCTCCTCCAGACACGTGCCTTTGACTTCTGCATCCATTACCCTGACTTCGGTCGTCCAGTAAGTGCCCGCATTACCTCGCCAATTGGTCTCTTTCACGGCTTGGTTACATACATCGGCTGTCATTCAGCCCAGCGATATACCACAGCCTGACTTGAGAGTCAACTGAATGAGGAGAATAAAGGTTCTAACCGAGTGTAGCTCTTTCAAAGACAACCACCCGACGTTCTTTACCAATTTATAATTCTAGCCAACCAGCCCTGTTCTAAATCGATTCTCTTGCTCAAAATGCGCTCCTTCGTCATTGTTGCCGGCCTTGTTGCCGCTGCCTCTGCTCAAGCCTGGGTATGTAACCTATGGGGCATTGGCAAGAGCGTTGTTCACAAGTACCTAGGCTGAGTGGTCCTCTACCACCACTGCTACAACCGAGAAGGCTGATCCTACGACCTCTGTTGCCTGGGAAGAGTGGTCTAGCACTACTTCCACTTCCAAGGAGGCTGATCCCACAACCTCTGTTACCTGGGAAGAGTGGTCCAGCACCACTTCCACTACCAAGGAGGCTGATCCTACGACCTCTGTTACCTGGGAAGAGTGGTCCAGCACCACTCCCACTACCGAGGCTGATCCCACGACCTCTGTTGCCTGGGAAGAGTGGTCCAGCACCACTCCCACTACCGGGGCTGATCCCACGACCTCTGTTGCCTGGGAAGAGTGGCCCACTACCACCATCACCACCACTACAACCAACACTTACACTAGCACTGCCTATGTCTGGGTAAGACCTTTCCTGCGTTGACCCTGCGATTCTATTACTAAATCAGATATAGAGTACCTGCTCCAGCAGTACACCGGTCCCAGTTAGTGCCGTCTCTGTCAGCACTGCTCCAGTTGCTGCTGCCACAACCGGATGGCCTGTTGGTGCTGTCTCTGTCAGCACTGCTCCAGTTGCTGCCACCACAACCGGATGGCCCGTTGGTGCTGCCTCTGGAACCACGGACTGGTCCAAACCCTCTCTGACTACTGGCGCTCCAGTTGCTGCGTGGACTGGTGCCGCAAGTGCCAACGCCGGTAGCTTCGTTGCCGCAGGTCTCGCGGCTGCTGCTGCTATTGTCTTGATTTAGATTCTCTTCTTGAGCTGCATTTTGTCATGATGTGGGAGGATCCTAGCTCCTTTGATCTATAGGCTCACTATGTTGAAGACTTCAGAAGCTTGTGTTGCTGGAGTGAAGGCAGCATTGCTCATTATCCAGTGCTTAATTGATCTATAAAATGCGAAGGGATCTACAGTACCTTCAAAAGTTGTCCCTTTGGCTTCCTTCGTCTTGGACCCTTTTTCTGAACATTTCGCTACTGCACACGAGGTGTGGATTCCCATGCGAGGCTGGACATTATCCCTGCAAAGTACAGGCTTCTAGCTCGAGTGCAGAACTCCCTCGCATTTATAATGCTCTGTTTTCTAGAAGACAGTCCAAGGTATGTTCATGTGCCATGGAGCCTCGGTAAAGTGCAAGGGTTTGCCTGAAAGGTAATCATCTGACTCTATTATCATTTACGGGGATTGCTTACTTTCCCGTTCGAGAAATTAGCTACTAATACTGCTGCTGCTATTCTTTCATTACACTCTGCCCCCACGAACTTCGCCCAAAATGTAAGTTAAGTTAAAACTCGTGTTCGAGGGATTCATTTAAGGTCAAGCGAGCCGCCCCCTTCCGGCGCGGCTTCCTGGATGGTCTAATTAATACTTGGCACTTTGGGGCCAGGAAGGAATTTGGCCCCTTGACTTGGAATCCGTTGCGAGACCATTGTTTGAAAAGTAACAAATTGTGGGCAGGGTCTTTCTAACCCCACAAACGGCACAGCACGCTACTTATCTGAGCCTTCAGCTTGCAGCAAGGCGAACTATCTGCGCCACCACGGCTGAGTTGCCTGCATACTGGTACCAACTTTTGCTGGCAGACCATATCTTGAAGGGACTAGATCCGAGAATGTGGTGTTCTTGACGAAACCTTTTGAGGTAATTGCACCACACAGGCTCTAGCACTCGGCCTTCATATGCGCACTGCCGCCCTGGAACATCGAGTCGAAGAATTACGACGACTACATTATTCTTAAACCAATACTTGCAGGTCCGCTGTGTGTCTGGTACACTCGGCCAATGTCGCCGGTGGGCAGTGATACTCGAACCTACACTCGAGGAGCTCATCATCGGGTGAACAATGCCCACAGGATCTCTTTTCGGGGTATTTCGACACAAGAAAGATCATCGAAGGTCGACAAGTTCCCCGCCAATAGACAGGGCGATTAATTGGGATGACTTACCTGCCGAGTACAGACCCGTCGGTCCAGTCGGCATCCAGACGCTGCCTACACAGTCTCAAACATCAACACTGCATCAGAACAAACAGCAGGCACCGTCGCAGCCGGCTGAGAAGGAAGTTGCGAAATTTAGCAAACATTCATCGGTTCTATTACAGCTCCCCCCACCTCGCTCCATGTGGCGTCGATCGCTCGGGGATCTATCTCCCTCCAAAGCCCGAAAATGGCCTGATTCCGAGGACGTGCATGGGAGGCAAATGTCGGTCCAGATTGCTTGCGCGATCCCTCCTGCTTTCTTAGATTCTCCCGCAACCCTTGGCGACGATGGTGGTGACAACGTCCTACCGGTGTCGGATGGAGAAAGGAGAAGGGTATCATTGCCTTCCGCTGAGCAAATAACCGACTTTGAGCGCGTTCGCCAGGAGATTGCTCGCATGCCCACATTCTCACAGACTGCGGGAACTGATCCGGCTCGCCTTACTCAGACAGAGGGCCGGGGCGAGAATGAGTCACAGTTCGACTCGCCAGACATGACGATTGACACATTACTTACACATCCAATAATCAAGACTCCAAGATAGTGGTCCTTCCACGACCTTTCATTTCTGTAGGCGATGAAGGTTGGGAAAGGCGCATTGACCCGGGCAGAGGAATGGCACGCTACCAAAGTGCTCGCTGTGACCTAGTGGGATTACATGCAACGAGCTATTGCAAGCACCGCTCGGCGGAAGACCTCGAGCTTTGGTGCCCGGCTGTCTGGAGGAGAGAACATGACAGAGCATCATGTGGCTTACAAATACTTCCAACAGATGCACCACCATATATTCGATTTCTATTATAGGCACTGAGGAGCTATAATATCACATCCGATGCCACATCACACATAATCAAGGCTGGTAATTTTTTTGGTTGAGAATGATCGTGCTCTGGGTTATAAAGCAATGAGAGCCAATGATTTGCGTACGAAAACAGGTTTGTCGGGTGGCTAAAGCTCCAAAAAGCTTCTGTGTGGCTGACGGGCCTCTCACCGATGAGCGCATCCAAGATCGAAGTAGCACAATCGGGCTCCGTTCTTCTGCTGCCCTTGTCCATTATGTAACACCAGTAGTGAGCTCGCTGCTTTGCAGTGGAAAATACCTGTCATCAGTATGGCATCGTGGCCGATCGTAGTAGCAGCCACCAGCTCCGTCGTCGCAAGACTAGGGGCGTATGCGTTTCTGCGATGGGTAAGTTACGGGCTGGAGGCCTAGAAAAAGGAGCTTGATCGGGAGTATGCTTACGCAAAACAGATACCTGGACATCACTTCCCGCCGATCATTGTAGCAGCTACGGCTGTCTATCTCACTGTCATCTTTGCACAGTCCGCCGCCTTTGGCGATCATCGGCCGAAGCTCTCCGAAGTCTTCCCTAAGCTGTTTCCCAATGATGAGCGCAACCACGAGCAGCCAGACAGTAGAGAAGGTGAAGACCCAGCTGAGCCTGTTCTCTACGACGATGAGAAGAAGCTTCTCAAGATCTTTGTGGTTGGCATACCCGACTGGCGAGAGTCAGGGTATAGCTACGTAACAATCTTGATTAACGTACTACTGGCCTTGCTGACCCTGGACCTGGTCTTCCGAGGCCCCTTCTTGCACCCTGCACAGGACCTGAGGTTCTCTAGAGTAGGTTTCGTTGATCAGACGTCGGCCAAAGTCCTTTTCCGCGAGCCGGATCCTGCCCAACTCCCCGTGTATGTGCATCTCAAAGCCAGTGGATCTTCGTCGTGGACCACGACCGACCGGATCTACTACCTTGATGCTGAGACTGACTACACCTACCCCCTCACCTTTACCGACCTTACTCCTGATACGAGGTACACCTATTCTCTATCGAATGATCTCTCTGGCAAATTCACCACTGCCCCGGCACCCTTCTCACCCAAGGCCAACAGCCTCACCTTCGTCACGTCCTCGTGTATCAAAGCCAACTTTCCCTATCACCCTTTCTCTCACTCCCTCACTTTCCATGGCTTTGAATACCTCTCCAAGGCCCTCCGTTCGCTCCCCAGTCCTGCCTCCTTCATGCTCTTCCTGGGCGACTTCATCTACATCGATGTTCCCCTGCGGCTGTCATCCAGCTACTTGCACTATCGGGCAGAATACCGCCGTGCTTACGCCTCTCCCTCCTGGTCCCTACCTGGCCTGTCTTCACTCCCTTGGCTGCACACTCTTGACGACCACGAGATAGCCAACGACTGGTCCGGCGGCAACGATACTGCGCCCTTTCCAGCAGCTTCGGATCCCTTCATCCATTACCACGTTGCCGTCAACCCACCAATCCCGTCTTCCTCAAGCAACGGCAAGGAACCCAACACGACTTACTTCCAATTCACCCGCGGTCCTGCCTCATTCTTTCTGCTAGATACTCGCCGGTATCGCACTCATCCTGAACCTCTGCCGTCCAGCTCGTCCATCAATCCACCAGCAAGCAGCAATCATTCCATGCTGGGTGTCACACAGCTCTCCTCTCTCCTTACATACCTTCGCACCCCTGAACCAGAGCACGTTCACTTCAAGATCATCTCCACCTCTGTTCCCTTTACAAAGAATTGGCGCTTTGGCACCTCTGACACATGGGGCGGATTCCTTTCGGAACGATCTCAGATCCTACATGCTATGCACACGGCCGAGCGCGACCTGGGCGTGCGGATCATCATTTTAAGCGGTGACAGGCATGAATTCGGAGCAATCCGCTACCCTCCTCCGATTGTCTCAATGAATGCGAACGGCAGCGATGTCGTGTACGATCGGACGCCTGCTTCTGGGCCGCATGAGTTCAGCGTGGGACCTTTGAGTATGTTCTACCTCCCCTTTCGGACATTCAGGCAGATCGACGGTGAGGACGTGGTGCTCAAGTACGTACCGGATGGAAACAGCAAGTTTGGTGTGGTAGATTTGAAGAATTTGGGGGGCAAAGGGGGGGACCAGAAGGCCATATTGAAGTACACACTGTGGGTAAACGGCGAGGTGGAGTGGGAGTACGTCTTGACGAGCCCTGCGCCTGGCTACAAGCCGAAAACTCGCACCGGAGCGTTTGGGAGGCTGTGGTCGTGATGGGTGACCTCATCTCGCCCACTACAGTTTTGCCGATAAAGCTATCAGAGAGAGGTATGCTAAGGGTATGTCGGAATCGAGCCACCGCGGGACGAATTAGTTCGACCATAACTTATTAGCTGCACCCGAGCGAAGAATCCGTGAATACAGGAGCAGATTTTCGAGCAGGTAATGGTATCGGGTGCTTAGGCAAGGGATGGAAATGGAGGAGAACACCACATGAGTGCACCATTACGGGAATAGGCGTAGGTCTATGGTTCTATCTAATTATTGATTTCTATTGATACGCAATCGAGGTCCTTGAGGACCACTTCTTGCTGAGCCCTGGTCCTTGCACGTGAAAATCGGCCATCACGTGGTGCGCGATGAGATATTAGCCAGATCTACGTCAGCCATTGATCCGGCCCCGCATGTCGCCGGCGAGCGATGCGATGTCGGCGCACTTGTCGCTTGGCAAAACACCTTGATCATCTGATAAGATTTTCACTCCACCACCACCCACCTTTTAACCTCCTCATTTCGAGCACATTGCGACACGCAACTCGACAGCTTCTTCTCTACTATGTGAAGCTGCCCATCGGCCGTTATAACTGGCGCCTGGCAATATTGATTCCTACCCGGCCCTATCATCACGATAAACTCTCCCTGTGCACACCCGAGTCAAATCTCATCTGTCTTGGCGTCAGGCTGGAGGTGTTAGACGTTTTGCGTTGAGGTGCAACGTTACAATACCATTCAACACCCACTATGCCGACCAGCACTGCGGCCTCTGCAGTCGCTACTGCTTCCACTGTTTTCACCACTTCATCTTTGACCGCACGGGATGTCAAGGCCCCTATCGCCCGTTCACCTTCGCTCGTCATGAAGCCCGCATCGGCTTCTCCCGTAGGGTCCCCGCCGCCAACATCAGCCTCGACGCTCTTGTCTCTCACCAGCAAGGAATGGATTGTGCCACCCCGTCCCAAGCCTGGGCGGAAACCGGCTACTGACACCCCACCTTCCAGGAGGAAGGCACAGAACAGGGCTGCCCAGCGTGCCTTCCGAGAACGGCGAGCGGCCCGAGTGAGCGAACTGGAGGAGCACCTAAAGCAAGTCGAGGATGAGAATGATAAGGAGCAAGACGAGCTGCGGGTGCATATTACACGGCTCGAGAACGACCTGGAGCAGTGTCGAGCTGAGATGCTCGGCTGGATGGACAAGTGCCGAAGACTCGAGGCGGAACTCAACAATGCCAAGCCTCGGCACCCACCATCACTACCATCAGCATCGTCATCACATCAAAAGCCGGATGATGTGGGCGAAGGCACCTCTGTCGGCTGCGGCAAGTGTACCCTCGAATCACACTGCCAGTGTATCGATGATGCCTTCAACGCCATGGGTGGCAGCAACACTGCTTCCTCGGATAAGCGCTCCCGCTCTCCGGCGTCGCGCCACGAACCAGAGAAACGTATCAAAACAGAGCCACAGGACTCTCTCGAAGTTGACTTCACCGCAATGTATTCCAAGCCGCTATCACAGAGTCTCTCTGAGCAAACCAGTCCCACCTCCGCCATTGCTGACCCCTGTGGCTTCTGCTCTGATAGCACGCCTTGTATCTGTGCAGAGATGCAGGCCGAGCGAGAAGCTGGCCAGCATGCGTCTGCCAACATTCTGTCTCGTGAGCACCCATCAAGCATCTCTCAATTCACCCCGCCGCCTTCCGAGGGCGATGTCTCGCTACCTATCCCCGCCCCTGCTCCCAACTCAACAGCTTCCACCTGTGCCAGTGGCCCTGGTACCTGTGCTCAATGCCGCTCCGACCCCAACAGCACCCTCTTCTGCAAATCGCTCGCCGCATCGCGTGTTCAAGCCGCTGGTTCCGGCTCCTCTTCTGGATCAGGCTGCTGTGGCAGCCGCACACCAGGCGGTGGATGCTGCCAGTCCACCTCTGCTCCCACCGCCCCCGCACCCCTCCCACCACGCACAACCCGCTCCCGCACCACCACCTCTTCCAATTCATCCACCGCCTCATCCTCTAACACTCTCCCTCAACTACGTTCTAAAGCTGGCGTGACCCTGACCTGCGCTGACGCCTACACCACTCTATCCCGCCATCCGGCTTATGAGAGAGCAAGTAGCGAGATAGCGAGCTGGATGCCTAAGTTGCATGCCAGTGACGTTTCGCCGCCTTCTCAAAGCGCCGGCACCCAAGTCAAGGCCAGACCGGCGATGGAAATTGACGCAGCCAATGTCATGGCAGTACTCAAGGATTTTGACCGGCGGTTCGGAAGGAATTGCTGAGCGAGCGAGCGAGCTTGTACAGAAAAGAAAAGAAAAAAAGAAAAATAGTACAACTGGAATCTACCGTAGGATGGTTCTAGTGAACACTAATTATTTTTTTATCAACAAAACACGGAGACCAAATGAGATGATGAGGAAAAGGATAAACAGAAGCCACACAGCAATGCTGAATCATGTGGATAACACTCGTTGAAAAGGAGTAAGAAACTCTGGGCCCCGAAAGGAAATTATTTTCTAAAAAAGAAAAATAAAGAAGAGAAGCCAAGAGACCGCGTACCACGTGGCAAACCAGATATCTATTAAGTTATCAAAATGTGGTGTTTTTGCTAGGAAAGGGGAAGGTGGTTCGTCGAGGCGGGGCAGGGGAACTTGAAGGAATCAGGCAGGCAGGCAGGCAGGCAGGCGAACGGACTCATTCATTATCATATATGATAAGTTCCAGTACTGTTGTTATTTTGGAGCGAGGTGGGGGGAATCTAGGTGTCAGTCAATAAATACATATCAGATACCGGGATCAGTATATCAAACATCAACTATTGATAAGTTCAATTCGCCTAGTCTACTACCAAACTGAATCAGTCTATGTAGGCCCCGATATCTCGAATCTCTTATTTCTCCTGCTTTAGCCCTTGGGGACTGAAAAACCCCTCGTAAGGGAAAAACTCTCTACCCCTAGGCCGAGTATGATCCTGCCTACTATTCAGAACTACCCCTACAGTACCTCCTCTTCTCCCTGTTGTATTCACTATTGCTGCCTATCCTGTGTAGCACTGCCGCGCCCCAGTTCGCTCCCTACTAAGTTATCTTGTTCTGTAGATAGTACTTCCTATACCTTATTCTACCTGCCTACTCTATACCTAGCCCTCTCCCTCTGTGGGACCACCCTCAAACTCCGGAATTCCACTACTATTGGGGTATCCCGTGCCTCAAGCTTCTTCATATCTAGTAAGTAGTGATACAGCTCCTAGACAGAGGCTGTGACTTATGCCTGTAGAGGTGGCAGTAGATATACTTCACAATAGCTGTGTACTAACTAGTATTGTAGGTAGGGTAAACAGTATATATTCAGCGTCTTCAGCATGCTCTGATACCCAGTACAACTTTTGTACTGTTGTTGGTTGGTGCAGATAAATAGTACTGTTTTGTGATCTGGCTCCGAAAACTTATGGTATATTTGAGACTGCTGTTGTCGGGGTTTGGATTTGTCTTAGTTTCGGTGCTCAGAAGGTGCGAATCCGTTGTCCCACTGGCCTGGCGGCCAGGCTCTTGTGTGCTCGCAGCGGGCGAATCATCAACTACTATTTATTGGATTTAGCCTTTGTTGGTATTCATTTGTATTCATCATACCATTCTCCAGAGCATTCCATACCCCCACACTTATTCCTCGTGTACGCATACATATTATGTGGAATATACATGTACATCCATCCATCCATCTCTCCCATCGAGCAAGCAGCAAGCAAACCCGAACCATCCGTCTATCCATCCATCCATCCAGACAGGCAGGTAGGCCTATACCAACCATCCTGTAAAATGGGATTGTTATTTCACTCATTCATCAACAACCATCCTTACCGAACCAGCAGTCCAAGTCCTCCTTCGCACACGAGTGGCGGTAGGAGGATTAGCAGTAGTAATTGTAGTAGTCGTCGTGGCAATGGGCAGTCTCGCCTCCCCCGCAGAATTACTGGTTCCATGCTGCCCTTGTCCCTGCCCCTCCTTCTCACCATCACCACCATCCTCAGGCTCCTGATCATCCACCCAACAAACCTGTACCACATCTTTCTCGCTCTCCTCCGTCGATAGGATCACCCTCTCTGTACTCCCACCGACAGGTCCTGGTTGAAGCCAACTCTTCCACCTCAATACAATTCAGCAGACATGGAGGTAGTTACTTGGAACGAGGCCGAGACCGCCAATGCGGGTGGAGCCCTTGGGACTCTCTTTGACTTGGGCCTCCCACCAGCCGTCGTCCTGGAGGCGTAGGATGCCGAGGACGTCGCCCTTGGCAAAGCTGAGTTCTTCGGGTATCGCGGCGTTGTAGGAGTACAATGCTTTTGCTGCACGTGCACACATGAATGGTCAGTTTTAGTATTCAGAAATGACGTTTCGGTTTCGAGGAGAAATTGAGAAGGAAAGAAAGTGAGAAAGAAAGTGAGAAAGAAAGTGAGAAAGAAAGTGAGGAAGAAAGTGAGAAAGAAAGTGAGGAAGAAAGTGAGAAAGAAAGAAGACTCACCATAACGCAACACATTCGCTTGGTATTGCTGCTGCTGCTGCTGCTGGCCGCGGATCGGCGCGCCCATGCTCTTGCTTCGTTCTCGTCGGATGTTGCCTGAACCTCCTGCACTGCTGCCGTATTGACTCTGTTGTTGATATGGCTCGCTACCGGGACCGCCATAACTGCTCTGCGGCCTCACTTGACTTCTACTCCTGTGAGATCCGGTGCCATCGCTGTATCGTGCAAGGTCCTGGCTACTCAAGTGCATCTCCATGCCGGCTCCGCTGCCATTCATCTGAGAGCCGTAACTATGCCTGGTCATTGGATTCGGACTTGCTGCTCGGGGATAGGCCGACGGACCAGGTGATCGAGCTCGCATTTGTGGGTTGGTCTGGATGTAGGTTCCTGGTCCTGGGCTGCGTGCACCATTTCTCGAGATAGGTCTGCCATCACCGTTCCTCGACGCAGGGCGCGCGGGTGAGGATGCGCTGTCATAAGCGCTGCCGCCTTGCGGCTGTGTGCCCCAGGTGCGAGTACGGTCCATCATTTCCTTTTTGGTGTGAGCCGGCTGTGGAACACCGAGGACTGATTTGGGCCTGCCATGGCTAGCTGCACCAGAAGGACCAGATGGTACACTCATGTTGTCGTAGGCGGGAGGCGGTGTGCGGCCGTATTGAGCTGATATCCTAGCCGACTCAGAGGATATTGCGGGAGGCCGCTGTTCCGGGGCTTGGTCAGGTGCCGGGGTGTGGACGCCATGATAGCGGTCGACAGGGTCACGGTGTGAAGCTTGCTTGCTCGGAAAGCTGGTGTTGCCAGTCTTGTTCGTGAGGTCTGCTAGCGCAGCAGTGATTGGATCATCCATACTGACATGTGTGTTGGAGTTCGGAGCAGTGTTGAAAAGAGCACGTCGTGTAGGTTGTTGTGATATTCGGGAGCTGCTGTTCTGATAGTCTGGAGAGTCTACGTCAAAAATATTATTCCCGACGTTGAGCTGGAAAGATGCACCAGGCGCCACGGGCTCAGCATCATCTATGGCTATTGATGAAGGACGGCGATCAAAAGCCTTTGATGTAGCCTTGGTGGGCGAGGTGCGAGATGGCGGTAGATTGAACTGCGTAATATTGGTCCGAGACGACGAGGCCGCTGCGTTGTAGGCACTTCGGGTTGATACTTCAGAAGAAGTAGGATTTAGCTCTTTCTTGGACTTGCGCCGGAATGGACTGTTGAAAATACCCATTCGACTCTTCTGCTCAGATTTATCGGGAGAGGGAGGCCCTGAACTCATACCCGGCAGCCCTATACCTCCTGGAGGATGAGGCTTCGTGGGTGAAGGATTTCGAGACGCCGGATCGGCGGTGGTGAAAGACGAAGGAGCAGAGAATTCGCTCTCGTTGTCACGACTGCTTGGTCGGCCACTGGACGAATGCGCCGTATCAGCCCTAGATGGTGCATCATTACGGCAGAACTGGGTCATGCCGTCCATTGGAAACTGATTGTGAGGGACTTGGTGCAACGGACCATGCTGACTAGGTGAGTAGTCGGGGGGCATATGCGGACCGGTCTGCTTGTAGTTTAATGGGCGTGGTCGTCCGCTGTTGGCCTTGTTGGGAGTCGGCTCGTCATCATCTAGCACCGCACGTTCCTCAGAGAAGCCTTGTCCAGACGGCGATGACTGTGTCGGAGCTTGGATGACGGCTGGAGATGCGGATCTGAATGCCGGATTCGTGGTCCTTGGGAATTGGGCGACTGTGTATTCGCCATCCGATGCTTCTGAGGCACTATCGATATCGCCTCTGCAGAAGTTAATGAATTTTGGCGGATCTGGTATTTCTTGTCCAGTTCCACTGGTCTTGATGAAGGAAGCGATGTCTTTCTCGACCTCGCATTTTTCCAGAGCCAGCCTGATCTTCTCGCACGACGTATCATCGGATACACAGACCGTCGAAGTGGTATTGGCAAATGCCCAGAGTGATGATTTGGTGAAGTCGATGCGCTCTTCCTCGAGATCCTGGAACTTGTCGCACGCTGCTTTCCATTCCTTGTTCCACCTTCCCGTGGTTTCCTCAAGCGATTTGACGGCCGCTTCGTAATCGTTCGAGTTGCTAGCCATGTTGATCTGCGTCTTCTCCAACTTAGCCTTGTTCTTCCTCTCCTCTTGGCCCATGACCATGTGTCCCTGAGCAAGATATCCTTTGATTCGGAGACAGTCCTGCTCATACTTGTCGCGAGCCTTGTTGACATGAGCCGTCTGGCTCTGCTTGGCCTTGAGAAGTCTCTCCACCCCATTCTGGACGATCTTCCGTCTCTCCTTAATACTTCCTGCAAACGCAGCTAATGGTTCCTCACACTCAGTCCGTATCTGTTGGGCAATGAGAGCATGCTGCTTGCCCATGGCCTCAGTCTCGCCTCTGGTGACATCTAGACTGGCTCTCAAAGATCCTTGCTCGACACTGCCAAGGGGCTTTCGACTGAGTTGTAGCAGTTTTCTTGCATAGTCCTCTTCAATTGCGGCACGTGCTGTGTAAAACGACTTGAGCTCGTCGCTGGTCGTCTTGGCATTGTGCATGCGAGCCAGAAGCGGATCAACGCCAGCGTCATCCCGGCCCCAGAAATTGTTGGAAACTAAACCACAGTCAGCCGTTGAACTTGCCTTGATTGCCTTGGATAGTGCTCACAGCTCAAAGGCACGCTCGGAGGTGCATTAGCCATGATGTTTGTTCGAAGCCTTAGCCCGGCTTGGGGTCGTTCCTTCCACTTATCGCGCCCCTCCTGCTGAGGCTGAAATGCCGCCACTGATGCAAAAGAGCAAATCTCACCGTAGTGTGAGATATAGTCGACAAATACGTAAATGAGTGACGACGAGCGTGCAAGTACAGGTGGAGAGATCAACTTTTGGCAGATGTCTGAAGCAGGGACAATCAAAGAAGCTGGAGCGGAGTATTTACCAAAGCTGGGTTGCCCAGCAACTGGAATGCCAAGGCGGGCGTGTCAATAGGGCTAGCCGCGCGTCGAATGCCCCACCGATTACCAGTACGGTATTAATAACTCGGAGTGAAAGTTTATTATAGCCGTGTTGGAACACTGACGCCGCACCAAAACACTTCCCATACCCAGACGCCGGACAGCTCTCCTAGTTACAAACCGTTCCGTATTGTTCTCCGATGGCAATCCTTTGAACCCCGCAGCCCGTATAGTCAGCATACTGTACAATTACATCGATATCGATATTAATGTGCTTGTACTGTACATCCTGTGGTACATGGAGCCGACAATTTTCCAGCTCCCATTTCTAGCTCATCAGCGTCAAGAACTTCGCTCAAAAAAAATCCAAATATTATTTATTCTCACGCTCCACCCAGTATTCTCACATATGCATCCTCTACTTCCCTTGCCACTTCCAAGAGGGACACAATTGCCACGCTATGCGTCGCCTCTGGAAGCTTATCCCTGTGCAACCCAATCCACTCCAATGGCGGTGTTGCCTCGCCCATGTCTCGTAGTTGTGGCGTATCGATAATTGGAGGTTCCAATGCAACATATACGTACTTCGATGAAGTTGGCATGTTCACCACGGCTGTGATCTTCTCTTTGCCTTCTCCTCCTTCATCCGTTGATGCAGGCAGGGCGGTGATTTTCACCGCAGGCTCAGGCAGTGGTTTACCAAGACGCTGCGCCAAAGCGCGAGAATGGGCTTGCCATATCCCACGGATAAAAGAGATGCGCGAGTAGTTCCAGCCAACATCGACTTTGCCTTCAAAGCTCGAACGGAAAATATACTCAATTACATTTGAGTGGTCAGCTTGCCAAGTCTGCATGGATGAGACAAGCCGAGGCACTTTCATGATAGTACCACCGCGAGCTGTGGCCGCGCGTTCGATCACGCCCTCAACGGATACTTCGTCAAGGGCATTGGTAGTTGGCTGGCTGACACTTGCTAGGGCTACGCGTACTTCTCCAAGACGCATACCGAGAGCTGAATGAGTACGGTGTTCGGTGGTGGCGACGGCGAACCGTGCTTGTGCGTCGATTGTTTCTACCTTGAGGATCTGGTTGTCGAAAAAAGTCGAGGGGAAAACACCAAGGTCGATAGCATTGAGACTGACCACAACATCAGTATGCAGTGAAAAGCCTTCTTCGATAGGTGCAAGTGCAGTTCGTGTTGTCGACAAGTCGACGGGGGGGGTGGCGTTGGTCGCTGATGGGAAGACGGATCTTCGGCGAAGGAATTTGTCCAACTCGTGTAGCGATTCCTGGTAAGCCTCTCGCTTCTCTTCCACCAGTCTCTCAAAGGCTTGAAACAGAGCAAGGCCTTGAGCTCCCGCTAGTGCTGTGCAGAAGACTTGAATCTTTCCACCATTCAAAATTGCCACCAGTCGGTCATTATCTTTGCCTTGCGACTGGCGCACATTGTACATTAGAGGCTCGAAATATGACACATCGGCGACAATGAAAGTCTGATAATCAAAAGCGCCCTTAACACGCAAGTGGTCAAATCCAATGGAAGCTTGCACGAGCGGAGCTCTGGTAGAGGTTGATGTATCGGCTGGCCAGCGGATGCCACTGCGAACCCTGAAGTTTTGCAGCTCAACGAATCCACTCATGCGACCGGTGCTATCAACTCCGACTTTATCAAAGCCGATGCACATGTTCTGCTCAGCATCCGAGTTCTTCTTCGACGACACCCAAAAGCTTTTGATGTTAAAAGTTGACTTGCCCAACGCTGGACCCCAGTCGACTTGCATTTTGAGCTCCTGAACCGATACTATTGCGTTCCAGGGCAGAGTCCCTTGACCTACAGTGATCTGCTGATATTTCTGAATCGCAAACGCTTGCGTTTCAGAAGGTCGAGGCGGAGGCTCAGGACTTTTCGATTTCCCACGAAGTTCGGCAGGATACCAGATCTCGCGGAAGAGCAGGAAGTCTTGCATCTGCTTGGCATTCAGGTCTGTTTTCACAGGACTCACGTTAAGGATGGCAGAGATGCCAGTCGTGCCGCTGACATGTTTGCTGTTCATCAAAGAGATCACGATAGAATCCACGTCGAAGCTCGCCGTGGACTCGCGTGAGTAAACATGCTGCACTGACGCCTGCAGCTTGTTGAATGTGGTGAGAATAGAGAAAAACCGATTCTGATCAGGACCTTGCACCGTGTTGACAATCAAGAAAATGTCTTCAAACTTGGCTGTTGCAGACACTCGTGCGATAGGTTGACAGCTGAGACTGAACTCCTGTTTTTGCACCCAGAGCCCGGCGATCAGTTTCGTTGGACCCAGGATTGCTGTTGGATCGCCACCGGTCATGGTGGCATCTGAGAGATACTTTGAAGCTGTCTGCCCGCTGTCCTCTCCAGTTTTGCTTCTCGTAGGCTCGACTTCACCGAGAACCTCCTTGATACTAGAAGATACGTCTAAAACCAGCGGAACTACCGATGGATAGAGAGTGTTGGAAGACGCAGCGACCTTGATCTCTGTGCTGAGAGTCGGGTCATCTTGACCATTGCCATGATATTCCACCTTCACTGCAACGCCTGGAGCTTGGAGAATAGCCTCATTACTACCTTCACCATGTACAGCTTGATTGTATCTCCCGGCCTGGGAACGTTTGGGACCTTTCAACATACCAAATGCTGAGCTTCTTTGCTCCTGCTGGCGGGGACTGATGTGGACGATGGCTCCAGCAAAGTCGGCATCGATCAATAGTGAAGCAAAACGTTTGCTTCCCAGAATTGTGCCTGTCGTCCGTTTGGCATCGGGAGTGGCAGCACTGGTGCTTAGGCGATCTTTTGCGGAACGCAGCTCGGATCCTGCCGCTCCTAAGGTTCGCTGAATTTGAGTTGCCGGCACAACGAAATCAGCGGCAAGCCGCAAATCCAACGCCTTGCCTTTAGCCTGGAACGTAAAGTGGCGATCTTTTCTGGTAGAAAGACATGCAGCACTGAAGATGACTTCAGGCAGCAGAGCCGAGTTGGCTGTTCTCTTGATGAGGTCTTGGTTGTGAGGCACAAGTTGAAGCTGAAGGTCTTGAATTGACAAACGAGCAGATCCTTCCTGACGCGTATGTAGTTCGATTTTGCGTATTGAGAAAACAAGATCTTCTAGAGGTCGACCGGGGCTGATCGGGGTTGCTTCCTCATGCAAACCCAAGCGTAATTGGATACGGTCAACGTTGACAGAGATCACAGAGTCGAAGAAATTGGAAGACTTCGCGTCACTCTCAGTTGGGGAGTATTCCAGATCTTTGCCCTCTAGCGCGGAGTTTGGCCGTTCAATTGCAGCCATGGTGAACCTCCTGATTGGCTTGAAAGTTTTGGCCTGCTCCGATATTGTGATTGACTTCAGACGAGCCTGAAGGAAGGCCGCAACGTCTACGACCAAGGATGCGGTCTCTTGAAATAGGTCAACGTTGACGCCACTGCTCGAAATATGGTAGACGTGTATCAAGTTTCCCCTGACGTCCTGTTCCGTTATGCCGGACATTCGTAAGGATAGTGCAACTTTTCCATGATTGATCCTACCACGGTACTGAGCCTTTCGATAGAGTCCCAGGCCAATGTCATGCACAGCAACGTTGAATTGTGGCCGTTCGTGGACTTCGACTGAACCTTGGATGATGTTGCTTATTTTCACTGCAGTTGGGCCGAGCCAGAAGTTGAGATGGGCTTCTGCTTCTCCTTCACGGGAATTTGGTGCAACACAGTGTATCTTAATCCCAGCAATAGTGCCATCTGCGGCACAGCGGAAAACTGAGGCAGACGGCTTATTTGTCGGCTTGGGAGAGCGCTCCCGTGCGCCGAAGATCCGTGAAGTGCTAGATTGGATATTCTTGACGTTTTCTTGGATCGATCTGACGGCATTGAAAAAGCCTGGCTGATTGATCACATCGAAACAAGCCCTCACAGCTGAAGCTTCGAATTCGATGAGGTCTATTGTAGTGTGGGCCTGGAGAGTAGTAACATCAGCGATACTCACCACAGAGACTCTGCCGTTGATAGGAGGTATCTGGAGGATAGCAGGGGCTTCAAAGGAGTTGGCCCAAATGCCCCTGAATGAGTGCTCATGTTGCTCTAAATCGAAATTTATGGTAAACCTCCCGATTCCTTGAGGAGTTACGGAGGATCGAGCAACCCTCCCTTTGATAGCATATCGCAAAGCTGGGAGAAGGACCAGATCCAGTTTGTAGTCATCTAGAAACATTGCAAGGTGAAAGTCAACGTGTGACGAGGACAACGGCGGTTCATTCGCGGGATAGACAAGTTTTCTGGGGAGCTGTATTTGAGAGAAGTGCCTGTAGGCTTCGTTAACCTCTTCATCCACCAATCTCTGTAGCATACGCAAGATAGCGGGAACATCTTCTCTGAGAGAAAATCGCAATTTGTCGCAAGCGGCACCAATCTTGACAGTTCTAGGTTTCGCAGAAATAGAATCAGGGGGCATGACCGAACCACAAAGTTTTGGACCACAAAGTTTCCATCCAAGCAGTGATCTTTGTGGACCATCGACCTTGACCATCGCAGTTGTAGCTGCCACTGAAAATATCGGAGTGATCGCAGAAGTTTTCTCCGGGACAAGGAAGACAGAGGTCCTCAAAAACTCAGATCCCAGCTTGAGTCTTAGGTTTTCTGAGGTCGCAGAGATCGATGCAAAATCAGCACCCACTATAATTTCGACTAACAAAGGTTCTGTCATGTCAGGCGAAGCGCGTTGAATTGGTTGCGCGTCCTTGGTTTCACTCGACTCTGATGTCTGAATGATGTCCAACAAATTTGCAGCCAATTCAATGACAGCCCAATCAATGTTGAGATCAATCTCAGACATATGTGATTGAACGCTCAGCTTGGTCACTGCTCCAGACTGCCGGCCGGTTGGATCGAGAAGAATGTCAGTTGCGATGCCATCGAAGGATAAGGCGGTCTGATGAATACCGGGGTCTAACACAATAGCAATGTGACCAAGTAGTAGCTCTAGTTGCAGTAGCCTCGGGCCAGCATCAACGCCGTCGGGCTTCACGTCTTGACCAAAGAGGGCCGCTACAACCGGAACTTTATTGTTAGGAGGCGCATCCCATGTCTGCCATTGATTAAAGGTTTTGAGCATCTGTTGTCGATGGCTCTCGTCCAGTTCCTCATTGCAACAAGCACATTCGGTGGGAAATGGCTGTGTTTGTTCACAGTTAGCAATGTTAAAGGTGTTGCGGAGCCGAGCAAGAATCTTCCAAGACTCACTCATCCGAGCATGTAGCGAGGCAGTGCGCAGTACATACGATGGCCTGGTGAGAAACATCGGATCGGATGTAATAGTTGCCGCTTGAGTCAGGTGATAAACCAGATGGCTAGTATGGCTGCTATCGTCGAGGCCAACGAAGTTGGCAACGATGCCTTTGATCAGATCTGTAGTACGATGCAACAATGAGGCCATGGGCTTGGTTTGTGCAGCTCCTATTTCGCCAACAGTCCTATTCACCTGCACAGTTCCTTTGAGGAGTTCGGTTGAGCTAAACCAAATACCAATATCTGCAAATGTCATTGAAGAATATGCTGCGGATGAGGATGCTACAGCATTATCACTGACGGAAATGCTCAGATTGCAAACGGATGTATGAATCAGCATGGTCGTCGGGGACAAGGGTGCATCTGAGCCCATGATCTTGCGAGACTGGAGGCGGCAATCTGCGTGGCCATCTTGTATGCTGATATCGTAGTGATCATTATACGCACTCTTTGACTTTTGTGCAACCACGTTGCCATGCTTTAATCGGATGCAAGCCTTTGGTAGTCGGATGCCCACATCAATATCTCGGCTCGATTTCTTGGGAGCGTATCGCTTGACGACCAAACCAATAACTTCTCTCTGGACTGTGTCCAGACGATCTAGCGAGTTACTAGGCTGGAGCTCCTTGATCAACGTGGCGATTGAGCTCATAAATGCAGGTGTGCAGAACCCAACCAAGCCGCTCTCAAGGAGACACAGGAGCCCCATATGCGCCACATCCTTAGCCTGTCCTAGTTCAACATCATCGAGAGCTGCGCCTTCGTAAAAGCGTCTCTGAGTCGCAGAGCTCCTTGTAGGCATCTCAGGCAGGTCGCTATCGTCAAGCGCAACGTCCTGCAATGAGAAGTAAGGAGTAGCCCAAGAACTGGCATGCACCACCGATGCGAATTTGGTAGACTCGTGTTCGTAGTCAGATGGTTTTAACAAATTTGTTGGGCGATTCCTGGGTGCTGCATCTATGGTCTTATCTTGAGTTCGGACGTCTTGCGGAGAGACTGGAGATTTGCCGACACTGCCCGCAGAAGAGTGCAGAGAGAGAAAAGAGCTCTTTGGCTGGATTTGCGACCTCGAGGTTCTTTTCGCATCTTCGTCTGCGTTGGGCCACGGGAATTCGGGTATGGGCATGAATGGGTCATCCCGAGCCCAATCCGAGGTCAGTGTTGGCCGATGAACATGGCCATGATGAGCATGGTGAAGAAGCCTATCAGCACGATGGGTACGCTGATCATGGTACTTAATGTGGCGCTGTTGAAGCGCCCTCGCCTCTGACAAGTCTTTTGACTTGTCTAGAGTAGCCAGCCGTAAGGACGTTTTGAAGAGCGCAAACGTTTTTGGTTGACTGGCCTTATGTTCGTGGTGACGAAGTGCACTCTTCAATTCCACCGCGCCAAGAGAAATTCCAGGAACATTGACATCAACATGCTTCGCAAAATGCTTCCCTGCCCAATCGTCGAAGTCTACCGTTAGGGGCGCGAGGTCTACCAAAAAAGCAGCTTGATCTGAATGCAACCAGACTCGAAGCCCCGACGCTCTAGCCCGAACAAAGCTGACATCATGGATGGGTACCACGAACACGGGGGGTAAAGCATTTTCGTCATCATCCAAGGCAAAAATGAGTGACTCGATGGAAAACATTAGTGTTTGTAAGAAGGACGAAGAGATCTGCCCGGATACGAAGCCGATATCGATATCCCAGTGACCTGCATACGCTGGCTCTGCGGGGGGAGCGCCAAAGAGGCTATGACCAACCACAGTTACGCTTTCGACAAATAGCTGGCAGTGGCTCACATCAGGAGGTTCTCCGATTGACCGTATGGTCTCCAAGGAGCACTCGATGGGACTAGAGTTGAGCTGGAGATCCATATAATAATTGGTGAATCGCATATCGGCCTCAACTAGTAGGACGTCTGCGCGAATGCCTCTTCGCCTCGTGTAGATATTGGCCGGTATGAGCATGGTAGATCGATGAGCACGAACAGTCAGGATGACATCAAGATCGTTCATTTTCTTCAAGGGTCGCTGATTAAGACGGGCAGCCATGTCTGGGTCGCTGATTAAGTCTTGGTATTCTTCGAGTGTACGAAAGTGTTGATGTTCTCCAAAGTAATTATTTTTGAGATTCATGAAAGAACGTATCAGGAAGCCATGCAGGTGAAATCGAGGACCCGATCCGGTGATGTTCATGAAGAGTGAATCAGTTTGATTGGGAGCGATCGATGTCCAGTAATTGAAACTCCCGTCCAAGGCTAGTGCTTTGAGAACCACAAGTCTTTTCAGGTCCGGAATCATAGGGTCATCTAGAAAAGTGCTCAAGGTATTCCATGTTGGCGTTGAGATATCAAGGAACGCGTTAGCTCCATCAGCTTTGAATGTGACCTTGCTCTGACGCGGGGCGTAGTACTTGAGGGGAATGCCCACGGTGCCATTAAGCATGCCGAAGCCCAGAATGAGGAAAGCATTCTCATCGGTGTCATTGGCCTTGTCGATTATGTTGAAATCATTGGTATTTAGATAGAGTTTGAGGTCATGGAAGAGAAGGCCAATCTGGTAGTGATACGGGACGAAAGTCATGAAATCAGGCTTTTGTCCTGCTGTGAAATCGGAAATCAAATCGACGAGCAAGAACATGTGGTCGCGTAAGAGGAACATATCAAGTTGATCGCTTTGAACGTTGAAGGTCCACTTGTGGAGATCATTCCACCGGAGGGGATAGGAGAGATTTGCATCGATCTTATGCGTTGGACAGCGCCAGAGTAGAGAGTGGTTCACACTTGATGCGACCCGGGTATCCTTCAGGCTGATATGTAGTGAATTAGGGTAGCCAGTACTTTCAGCCAGCATCGCTAAATCGTAGTTGACAGTTGATCTCTTACCAACTGTAAAGTTGAACCATCCGAAAGGTCTCACATTGTTGCCATGAACTGATTTGTTAGATCTGCGAAACCTAAAGTGCTTCTTTTCGCGAGTTTTGTGCTGAATGGCAGCTTCGCGTGCGGCCTGTGCTCTTCCACGCCACTGCCAGTCCTTCGACTCTTCTCGAGTTGGCACACGAAACGAGACATCTTCTTGAACCTCAACTTCAATGACCATCCGTGAATACTGGCGCGTATCTCCAGCCTTCAATCTCTCTGCAGGGACGGTGGGCATGTAGGGGGCCGGGAAGAAGGCAGATTGAACCTCCAGACGGAGACGATCAGCCCATGGCCCATAATTGACATCACCACCTCGAATGACGAGGCGCATGCCATATGCCGGTGGTTGAGATCCATTCACATCTTTGCTGTGGCCTAGGAACAGGTCTTCGGCAGTCACCGTGCCAGGCTGATCCCAGTAGAAGTTGAAATGAAGGGCAGGAGAATCTAGAATTGTTGAGAAGCGTGCATAGTCGATATGGGCCCATGCCTCATGATCATCTACATCATTCTCATCGAGATAACGATCAAGGCCATGCCAAACGGTGCTGGTCTCCGGTCCGGATTCATCAAAAGCGGCGAAGGCCGATTGTTCCCTTGATACTAGAGAATGTGGAAGAAAGGAATCGACAGAGGTGCGAAAACCAGGAATCAGCTTCTTCAGATGCAGGTGAGCAGAGGGCTTGTTCTTTCGACGATTGGAACGGAAGAGTTGGCGCCACCACGAAGTTTGTGTAGCCGGCACGTCTAGGCCTTGTATGATGCGTTCAGCGAAGGCATGTTGGGGTCTTCGGTAGTCTGGATTCGGCTTCATCTGGATCACAGGATGCTCGAACTCAAAGTCGAATATCTGGCGATAGATATCTGTAGCATCAGCACAAGTGGCATCTATGTGCCCCTTGGCTTTGGCAAATGTGGACACCACGATAGCCCGAGTCCCTTCATTGCCAAGGGATATCGCACCCTTAGAGCATTCAACACCGACAGGTAGGAACTTCAAGATCAGTGGGTAGAATGATGAGACTTCGGCTTCATGAGGCTGTTCATCGCTGGTCGTGGAGGCTGTGGATACTCGCGTCAGACTGTCAGGTGCCTCATCAGTTGTCTTGCCAGGCCGGGAGACATGGGTCCCGTCGGCAAGCGATGATTCGGTCGAGGGTGAGGAGGGAAAAGAAGTCTTTTCGTCAAGACTCGGATGCTTATGATCTTTGATAGACCCATTGGTTCCTTTTGAGGACCATGACAGGTCACCCTGAGTAGTGATGTTGGCAGCAGCCCCATTGGCGGCAATGATGGCATCGTAGGCGGGGGTACGATTATAGACAAACCACTCCAGTCCCGTGATATTGATGGCTATGCGAGCTTCGGCATTATCGTTTCTCTTGCTGCTTTTAATAGACTCATTCCGCTCGGGTAAGCCGTCGTCCTTCTGATCGGTCTCATCCCAGCCCTTTTCAGTCAGCCGCAGCAGGTCCACTTGTCGGCCATAGGGGATCCAATATCTCCAGGTAATGAACCCTTGCTGGATAAGGATTGTCTCATTCTCGGCATGATAGCGCAACTGCTTGATGAAGAGTCGACCTCCAAGCAAGGAGAGCTGTATTGCACCAATATCTATCCATGCACGATATCGGTGCCATGTGTATGTTCGAATGAGGAAGGAGACGACGGTTCCGCAGAAACGATTGAAGTAGAAGAGAAACCAGTTAACGAGCAGGATGCAGACGACGAACGCAACAACCCAGGGCCAATTGAAGGTGCCGGGAGATACGGGTAGAAGACTCCATGCCATTGAGGTTTCGCGCTATCGCCATCTCTAGAACCGGAACGTCGTCGTCACCGTCACCGTCACCGACATCAGTTCAGAGCAGCGCTGCTTGTCCTGCTCTTTCCTCACCTAGAAACAAATTGGCAATTGGACGGGCAAGGCCTCGGACATGTACTGTGGTGTGTCACGTATTTTTCAGCACCCCCCCTCGGCAGAGCTAGCACTAGTTCCCGCAACTAATCCAGATTT